>VZTY01035097.1:10670-40775 GCA_013400935.1 Turnix velox
GTGGGTGGATCTCATCGGGTCCCATAGACTTGTGCACCTCCAAGTTTCTCAGGTGTTCACGAACCTGCTCTTCACACACAGTGTGAAGGTATTCCTTTTTTTTTTTCTTAGGTACAGCTTAGCACACTGCCTCTGCTTAAAAGTCAAACCAGCCTGGAAATTGTTTAGTTAGAGGAGAACGTTTCAAACAGACTGAGCTGCAGGTAGAAAGGCTGCATTAGGAGGTGTTTAAGGCCAGGCTGGACAAGGCAGTGAGCTGCCTGATCTAGTGGGAGGTGTCCCTGCCTATGGCAGGGGAGTTGGAACTTGATGATCTTTAAGGTCTTTCCAACCCAAACTGTTCTATGATTCTGTGTTTTCTGTTTGACTGTTGCAGGTATTGTGAAACTCAAAATGGAAGCTGTGGGACCTAATGATATGGTCCCACAGTCACTGCAGCTTTGCCTTATCGTATTTAAGCAACTGCTTGTCTTGTTTTAAGAGCTAATTTCATATGTGGAGTTTTATTGTAGTATATAGAGCTCAGGTTTGTTTAACCAGCTTTGGATTAGTTCCATTTATGAAGGGAAGCAATTATTTTAAGCCCTAGAATTTGCTGACCTAACAGGAAATCTTTTCACCTCTTTCTAATAAGACTTACAGTTTAAGCCCACAGAGGTAAATGCCCCCCTGCCAGCAGCCTGGCCCCTCTTTTGGCACTTGTCTTGGGCAGCCCTGCAGTAGCACCCTGGCTGTGGAGTAATCCCTGTGGTGGCCCTGTGTGACCCTGTGTCATGAGTCATGGGGGACCCCAGGCAGTTCCAGGGATGTTGGGGTTGGCAGCCTTTCCCCTGGTACAGGGTGTGGAGGTTGGATGGAGCACTTGGCGAGTTTACTTAGTTTCAGGTATGGGAAATGTCATTCTTCAGCTTAAAAACTTGTGGCTTCTTGTCTGACAGGCTTCAGCATGCAGCCCCAAAGGGATGCAGGAAAATCCTGAAAACACAGAAAGTGCAGATTATGGGGCATTAGAAGGAGTTAGTTCTTAAATAAACATTGACAACCTCTGCCTCAACAGAGGTTTCACTCTCCTGCGTAATGTCTCTTTTCATGTAAAGGCATAGAAATTTTAACAGCTGAGTAGATGCAGGGGAGGATCTTACCTTCTCAGCACAATAGCAGAGCTCTACCCAGACCTGACTGCAGATGCTATCAGCAGCATTCATCTGTGCTGTGCAGAAATGGAAAATATTTTAGTGGTGAGTTAACCAAAAGGCATATCCTGATCCAGCTTTGTCACAATAGCAGATCGCTTGTGGGCACTTATCAGCCTTGCTCTCAGTGTGGAACTTTTACCTCGTGAGCAACCTTTTTGTCTTTCTTCATATGGAGGGCTTCTCTTTGTTCTTTATGAAAGAACAGGAAGCTATTTGTCTGTTTTCATTAGATAATGTTATAAGGAAGATAATGTTTGAGAAGGAAACAGCAGCTGAATGATGGTCGAATGCATTCTGTCTTTTCTGTTGGTAGCAAATACAGATCTTCCCTCCTCAGGTCTTTGTTTTGGATTGTGTTTCTCCCTGTTTCACGTGAATTTCATTTTATCTGTGTCTCAAAATATAATAAAGAAATCTCCAAACATATGATTTGCTTACTGAAGCAGAGGCTTCATCTTCCTCAACTTACTTATAAACAGCAGGTCTAGGGTAGGGAGAAGCTATCTGCAGAAGAGGATGGTGAAGGAAGGAGGAGCATAGAGGGGATTTACATCACCAAGGTACCACTCCCTGTTATGCCTCAGCCCACACTTTAAATTCTTTCAATGGAACAAAGTCAAGCTGCTTTTTTTTTTCCCTTTTTTTTTCCCTAAGGTGAATCATATTTGGAAAAATTTAGCTGTAGTAAAGAAATGATGGAGTTTAGGTCTTAATGTTTTTGGAGCTGCTGTTGGTGAGCTAATAGCCATGCCTTGTTCATAATGTAATTGCATGGCTCTGTAAATTACCACAGAGTACTTCATTAAAAAAGGAGGAGAAAAAAAACCCCTAAAGCTAAGTCTGTATAACCATCATTCAATAACAAAACCTTCATTTATTTAAACTTCTCTCCACATAAACGTGGATGGATGACTTGTTGTAGCTGGTGCTTTTACTCCCAATTTAGTCTTAAGGGACACAAAATTGTTTTGCATCTTGCAAGAGTTCTGCAGGTTCTCAGAGGCTGTGATGATGTAAATGCCACTATCATTAACTCTCCTGTCACCAACCACTTTGGAAATACTCATTGAGCAAATGCTTTAGGTTGGGTGCAGATGCAAACCCCTGGGGTGATGGAACAAGGAACATGAAACTAATCTCCATTGCTCAATGTGTGTTCATCAGATGAAAGATTTAGTTATCTTCTGGGCACTGAAATCTGTGACTCTTTGAGGCTGGAAGGTGGCACGGTAGCCATGGAAAATGCTGCGTGGTTAAATGATGATTAAAAAAAAGCAACAACTCTCCTGATTTAAATTAGTTTTCTTTCCATTTCTAGTACTACGGGAGCTGCTTTGATCTTGCAGTTAGACAAGCAGGTGTTGACAATGACGATTCTTTTTTGTATTTCAAAGCTCGTCCTTCATCAGTCTCTTCACATGGGCAGTGAAGATTGCTGTGCATGGTGCTTTTACTCTGTGTGCCTTGCTCTTGCTGGGGCCTGACAAGGAAACAAACTTGGCACTGGATGTCTCCTGGCTTTTCGGGGTCTTGTGATTCGTTCTCAATGCTTTCTCTTAAGGGATCTTGAAGCCAGAGCACAGAATGAATTCTTTCGGGCCTTCTTCAGATTGCCCAGGAAGGAGAAGCTGCATGAAGTTGTAGACTGTTCTCTCTGGACGCCATTTAGTCGCTGTCACACAGCAGGAAGGATGTATACTTCAGACAGTTATATCTGTTTTGCCAGCAAAGAAAATGGCTGCTGCAATGTTATCATCCCACTTAGAGAGGTAGAGTTGTTTGTTTCATTCGTTTTGGGTCCTTATCTGCTTTTTTTTTCTGCTATAAGCATCCACTGTCACTTGACTTACCTGGAAACTATAATTTGATGGAAAGGATTAGGATGCTTGTGTGTATCACGCTTACAGGATTACTGTAAAACTTGTTCTGGGACTTATTAGGGCCTGAGTTCCTAAAAATATGTATGGGTTACCCATAGTGATCCTCAAAATGAAATATGGACAGGGAAGGCAGCAGGACAGAGCACTGCAAAAACAGAGTCTGCTTGATCCAAGACTCAGAGTGTGCTCCTCTCCCAGCTCCACAAATGCGTAAGTCCAGCTTGATGGAAACTTCAACTTGAACCCTTCTAGCAATGTAAAGCATCCTTGCATGGGATCAACACTTAGAAGTGTTGAAGTTCTCTCTTCACAGACAGAACTGTGGATACCTTGCAGACCTCTAGAGCAGAAAGAAAAAGTAAATGTGGAGGCTACGTTGCCATGAAATCAGAGACTTATTTAAATAGAACGGAGGATGCATGGGAAGGTGGTGGGAGTAGAAGAGGAGGAGGTAGCTGTCAGTAAACACCTGCCTGATCTGCTGTGAATACAAGGCTGTTATGATCTTTTAATTAAAGCTTTCCTTTCATCCTTGACTAATAACAAAGTAACAAATATCCTATCTGTAGCAACTTATCTTTCACTGTTAACAGAAATAGACAACAGTAAGAGAACAGTGTTATATACTTAAGATAAAAAATGTTTTCTCCTGTCCCCAGAGTGTGAAAGTAAATTTTCTCTCCCATCCCCCAGAATTTGATCAAGTTAATAATTTTCTAAATCTTGTTTAAATCATCAGCCCCCTTTTTTTTCCTGTCTCAGAGGTATGAAAGTAAATTTTCTCCTCCACCCCCCAGAATTTGATAAAGTTAATAATTTTCTAAATCTTGTTTAAATCATCAGCCCCCTTTTTTTTTCCCCCTTTGGTCTATGTTTAAATCATCAGTCCCCTTTTTTTTCCTGTCCCCAGGAGTGTGAAAGTAAATTTTCTCTCCCATCCCCCAGAATTTGATCAAGTTAATAATTTTCTAAATCTTGTTTAAATCATCAGCCCCCTTTTTTTTCCTGTCTCAGAGGTATGAAAGTAAATTTTCTCCTCCACCCCCCAGAATTTGATAAAGTTAATAATTTTCTAAATCTTGTTTAAATCATCAGCCCCCTTTTTTTTTCCCCCTTTGGTCCACTCTCTGGAAGTGGACCTCAAAATGTTAAAAAAAAAAAAAAAAGGAGGTGGGATCCTTTTTTGTGCCTGCTTTGAGCTCCTGAGGAGACCACAAACTTCAGGATTTGTCTGATCAAGGAAAGCCAGTATAAATAATCATGTTTAAAGTAAATGAGTGCTATGGTTGTACCTTTTGGTATGTGTAAAATATTTGAAGATGTTTCTCTGGGTGTGGTGCATAAATGTTTTCTTTAATATTCCTGGAAAAGGTGATCAGTATAGAGAAGATGGAGGACACAAGCCTTCTTCCTAATCCCATAATTGTTAGCATAAGGAGCAAGACCGCCTTTCAGTTCATTGAGCTGAAGGACCGGGACACTTTGGTGGAGAACCTGCTCCAGAGGCTAAAAGAAGTGAACTCCAGCAACCCAGTGCACTGTAACGACTGGCAAAATAAGAACCAGGTACAGAACTTCTGGGATTTTTTTTTTGGATTATGAACTCAGTGTGTTCATCCATTGGTCCATTGTTCTGCCTTCTTTAGGGGAGTGCCTTGTGACCTGTCTGATGGGATGGAGCACCCCCACAGCATGGTTGTTGTGATTGACATGCTGGAGGTCAGAGTGAATTTGCTGGAGGGCATAGCTACCCTTCACAGAGACTTCAACAAAAGCAGATGTGAAAGCCTGGCAGAGTAACCCCATGCAACAGGAGGGACTGGGGACCTGCTGGCTGAAGAGCAGCAATGTAGAAAAGGCAGGTGGAAAATTAGTCAAGCTTTTAAGTTATCACTGGGTCATTGAGTGAAGAGAACCAACAGAATATGGGGCTGTGCTAACAGCAGCATGACCAGTAGGTCAAGGGATGTTAGTGTTCCCTTTATTCATCACTTCTGAAGCTGTTCATGCGTACTGTTTCCAGTTTTGACTTTCCTCCACTATGCAATGACAAATTGGAGCAGGTCTAGAGGAGTGCCACAAGAAGATCAGAGGCTGAACCATGTGCCTCATGAGGAGAGGCTGAGGGACTGGGTTTTATTCAGCCTGTCATTGCACTTGCTAATGTGGAATTACAAAGATGAATCCAGGCTCTTCTCAGAGGTTCTTACTAAAAGATGAGCAGTAACAGTCACAATTGCAGCAAGGGAAAATCTGATTGGATAAAAAGAGAAAAATCCCCTCAAGGGTGAGCAGAGCTGTACCAGGGTGCCCCAAGAAGCTGTGAACTCCCCTTACTTGGAGCAACTCGGCTCAACTGGACATAGCCCTCAGCAGTCCCTGCTTTGAGCAAGGGACTGAAAAAGACCGTCCACTCCAACCAAAATGATTCTTTGATTCTGATTTTCAGACCCTAACCAATGTAGAATGTTGTTTGGTAGCTTGTCCTCAAGGACACCTGAGAATTTGCTATAAAATTGTGTTTTAAAATAACAGACCTTTTTATGACATAGAAATGAATGATAATTTGTATAAAATCTTGAGTAAGGACTTCCCTCCTGAAAGCTGTGACAGGTTTTGATACAAAAGGCAAAGGCCAGCCCAGCTGTGTGCCTTGAAGATAGTTCTTATCCACTTCTCAGTTGTCACTGTTTGACTCTGCATTGCAGAACACTCCTGCCTTTGGATCCCCTTGTGTGCTCAGTAATGAAGAGCCTGCATGTCCAGGAACAGAGGTTTCACAAAGCCAGGAGAGAAGTGAATGCAGAAAGGAGAGCAGTTATTTGCTCAATGCAGAAGCACTAAGGTCAGACTTTCACCAAGCAGCAATGGCAAGCCTTGATTTTGGAAAGGTATGTAACATTTCAGGAAACCTGTAGAAGTTGGAGTTGGTTTTTGTTTTTTTTTTAAACAGCTATGTTAACATTGAAACAGATACTTATTTTTAGTGAAATGAACTCCACATTGGCTGGAGAAGTTATGTATAGGATAACAGATTTTCTATTTGCTTAGATTTTTTACTTCTCCCTCTCCCCAATTTCTTTCTGGTCAATATTTAAATTTTTCTTCCTGTGTCATCAATTCTCATTTTCCCTGTGTGGTGAATTCTATATGTGAAACGGGGATGCTGTAGTCCTTAGAGCAGGCTTCTCATACCCATTGGTAATGGAAAAGCATTGCAGAATTTCTAATATGTGAAAAGTTTCTGTTCACTGGTTCTCACATTCACACAATTTGTTCTTCTGAAAGATAACTTTCTTGTTCCCAGTCTAGGGAGCAAATCAAGGAGAGCCTGTGGGATGATCATTTTGTAGAATATGGCAGGACCGTGTGCATGTTTCGCACAGAGAAGATCAGAAAACTTGTTGCCATGGGAATCCCTGAATCCTTAAGAGGCAAACTCTGGCTGCTTTTCTCAGGTGAGCAACCATAGAAAAGTCACCCATAGGCATCATCTTATCCTGAGCACAGCAAAATGTTTAGGCATGAGATCTCACAAAGACAGTGAAATGTCATTTATGTGGTAGTGCTTACAGAAGAGAGGTGATTAGCTGTGGAACTAGTAAGTGCAAGAAAGTACCTACTTAAATCTCCAGATAATATGACGTGATGTGCAGAAGAATTGAAACAAAATCTGTTTCATTGGTGTAATTTAAAATTTAATGTCATGTTTTCATAGAATAATGCCTGTCTTCCAGCTACAATTAGATTGTAGCATAAATATTGATTTAACCCCAGACAAATCGAATTATTGCAAAATAATGACATGTTGAAGTCGGCAGTCCTGCTTCTGCTTCTTGTTGGATGTTGGCAAGGGAAGCAGAAACTGGAGATGGGAAAAACAGCTTGTTTCATCCACAGATCTGGCAGAGCCATAGTGTGTTTACAATTCGACCTCAGGTTGGTCCTTGACCCAGTAGATGACATGTTCAAACATTTGTGAAAAATACTCTTTCACCTGGGGGTTTTCCTCCTTGGAGGGTGAGAACAGCGCTGAGTACATTTCTCATGGTAATACTTTCAGCTGGGGAAGTTTTCTGCTCAATGTCAGTATTCGTAAGACAAAAGGCAACAGGCACAAACTCAACCGTAGGAAGTTCCATCTAAACATGAGGAGGAACTTCTTTACTTTTGAGGGTGCTAGCACACTGGAACAGGCTGCCCAGAGAAATGGAGGGGTCTCTGTCTCTGGAGACATTCAAAACCTACCTGGATGCATTCCTGTATAGCCTGTTTTAGGTGACCCTACTTTAACAGGGGAGTTGGACTAGATGATCTCCAAAGGTCCCTTCCAACCCCTATCATTCTGTGATTAAGGTGTTTTGAATGATGTTGCGTTTATAAGCTTTGCTGATATTTATCTTGTTTTCGAGACAAGCATTCCTCTAGGACTATATTACATTTGGATAATTCACTGACCTTGACGAAAACCATCTTGCTTACACACTTTCAAGCCCTAGTGCTTCGCTGTAGCATTATCATCATAATCTACTTGCATCTTTCTCTCTCCTTACTGCTGCCAAGATGCCGAGACGGATCTCGCCTCGCATCCTGGTTACTACAGACATCTGGTGGAGGCATCCATGGGCAAGTGCTGTATGGCAACGGAGGAGATCGAGCGTGACCTCCACCGCTCACTGCCTGAGCACCCAGCCTTCCAGAGTGAGACGGGGATAGCTGCCCTCAGAAGGGTGCTCACGGCGTATGCGCACAGGAACCCCAAAATAGGATACTGCCAGGTGAGAAACCTTGCTGCTGCTTCTGCCCTCTTAATAATGGTATGTCATTTGCTCTGGAAAACAAGTGCATAGGCTGATGCTGTAACCTAGTGAAAGTCTTTCCCGAGTATTTAGAGTTAAAGGAGGAAGGAAAAAAATTTAGTTTCT
Organism: Turnix velox; assembly: GCA_013400935.1. Lineage (NCBI taxonomy): Eukaryota > Metazoa > Chordata > Aves > Charadriiformes > Turnicidae > Turnix > Turnix velox. The sequence goes on from VZTY01035097.1 coordinate 18,672, forward strand.
GAGTCTTCTGTTTGTTCGAAAGCACGTTTCCTACCCAACACTGTAAGAAACAGGAGCATCTCTGGGATTAAAGGCTCTTCCTCCTTCACAAGCTCTGGATGAGCTGAGAGATGCCTGTCTTGACAATATTATTAGAGATGTAAGAACTTACACCGCTGCTGCTTTTTCAGATTTTAGATTTGCATGAAGAATTTGCCTGGAAGTTGAAGTTTCTTGTAGATCTATTAACTTTACTGAAGCTGATCAGCCGTAACTGTTTCCATGCACATGGAAATTCACCTAGCGAAGTCTTGGTCAGCACCTTAAGGAGGAATCTTCTCCTCCTTTCTTCAGTGAAAAACATATACAAGTTTCTATCTTGCTGGAGAAGAGAAGGCTCGAGGGGGACCTCATAGTAGCTTATCAATACCTGAAGGGAGCCTACAGAAAGTCTGGGTTTAGGACTTTTTAATACGGTCCAGGATGGCAGGACTAGGAGTAATAGATGCAAATTTGAAGAGGGGAGATTTAGGCTGGAGTTAAGAAAGAATTTCTTTTCTGTGATGGTGCTGAGACCCTGGAACAGGTTGTGGATGCCCCCTTGGTGCCTGAAGCTGTTTAAGGCCAGTCTGGATGAGGCACTGAGCAACCTGGTCTAGTGGGAGGTGTCCCTGGCTATGGCAGGGGGGGTGGAACTAGATGATCTTTAAGGTCCCTTCCAACCCCAAACCATTCTGTGATTCTGTGATCCTGTGATAAGTTGGCCTGCACGGATGAGTTTCATATAGAATATGGGGGTAGATGTTTAATGGACTGAAGTTATGCTCTTTTCTGCCAAAATAGATGACAAATGATGAAGTACTTTACCCAGTGGCTAGCTAAAATAATAGCTTTACTCCTTGCATGGCTCCCTGAATTCTGATTAACATCAGTCTGGTTCCAGATCTCACAGGTTCTTTCAAAATACATATACGAACCCAGAACATCTTGCACTATCAGTTACCTAATTTGTATCTGGAAAAATCCAGTACTATGTTTTTCTCTGTTTTGCTTTTAGGAAAAGCAATATGCATAAGCTTGAAAAACTTGCTATGCCTTCAGGTTGCAATTATTTATTCTCTGTCTTTTCCCTTTCTTTTGCTGTTCTATTTTTTAAGTTGTTTACCACTTGTTGGGCCACTTTTCTCTCTTTAAAAATAGCCATAATTTAGTTTTTGTCAGTAAGATTTGCTGTCACTAACAAATGTCCGTTTTTTCTTTGCCCATGTAAGTCTATGAACATTTTGACCTCTGTGTTGCTGTTGTATGCCAAAGAGGAGGAAGCCTTTTGGCTGCTGGTCGCTGTGTGTGAGCGAATGCTGCCTGATTACTTCAACCACCGAGTGATAGGTGAGCTCATGCCTTTCTTCTTCCTAACTGGGAAGGGGTGGCACCCCTTCAAGTCACAAATCCATGGCTGGTCTGTAGGCTTGAACAGTGTGCAAGGACAACAGCAGTGGCTGCTCAGCTTGTGGCTGGGGGTTACTTATGGTTAGAAGAGTTTTTGCTGCAAGAATTATTCATACATGTTCAACTCTTACACTTGTATGTTTTGGGGTTTTTTTTCCTAGTTGGTCGGAAGGATGTGGTGTTTTGGCCTGTTAGGTAAAAATAGAAGAGGCTGAGTGTCTTGGTTAGGATCGTTCAGCATTAAGAGACTTTTGAACTGTTTTAGACAGACCCAGGAAGGATCTGCTAGGGTGGCTATTTCTGATCTCTGACTGCCTGTCTGCTGGAGTGATGCACCCAAACTAATAACAAGGGCTGATGCAAACCCCTCTGGAATCAAGAAATAAGCCTAGTCCTGCTGCAGAGCATGCCTTGTACCACTTGTGCTATGTCTCCTCTGCTTTGCAAAGCAACTTAAGACTGCTGTGCAAACTCCTGCCTAATATGCAGAAAAGAAGGCCTGAGTAACTTGACACAGTCAGTATTTGCAGGTATGCATACAAGAAGAAGTATTTGTTCTTTGTAATCACATTACTTTCTCCTCCTACAGAAGCTTTTGATAGCTTTTTCCTATTTATTGCTTTCCATAATCTTCAGTTACAGTGTCTGCTACTATACCCTCACTGTAACAAAGGGATGAGGGTCACTTGAAAGGAGGTGGGGATAGGTGGAAATCCCTGGCAGTAGTGGTTCCAGGAGACAGAAATGGTGTGGGCATTGGTATTCTGCCTGGATAGCAGGAGGAGGTGTTGGAGAAGTTTTCTCACATTTTACTTGGAGGGTGGGGTTGTTATGCCTCCCTCCAGAAACCGTGCTGTTGCAGTTACTGTTTTGTCACTGAACTGGAGGATAAGGTAAGTTAAAGTAGAGCTATCCCGAAGTTAGCTGGATGTTTAGGATGTTTTATTTTCAACTAGTGGATTTAGTACTGTAACTGTTCCAGTTGTCAGAACTTTGGTTCTTGACTCCTAATACGCCTTTAAGTTGCCATCTCAATGATTTACCTTCATGTCTATCTGACCTCATTCGTGACTGAAAAAGAAATACAGCTTTATCTGTCCTTGTTCATAGATATCATCAGCCCAGTGCCTGTCCTGATTACTGATGGCTTTGGTATTATGTTCCCATTAAGTTTAATCCTTCACATCCAAGTAAATTGAAATGGCCTCGTGGATGGCTGTGTCACTGGCCTAGATTGTACTTAATTTTGAGTTCTTGTCCTGCCTATCACTCACACTACATGTGCTTAAAGTGTTTATAGTCTTGGTTGTGCTTTTTCGCTGTTTTCCTGTTCTTTGTACCTGAAGAAAAGGGTGAGAGGTACTGGTACTCTAAAAAAAGTAGTGTAAAGGCTCACTTCAATGCAAAGAGCCAGGGGCTTCATCTCAGAGGTTCCCATGCTGCCCTTAGTTGAATGGCAGCAGTGTAGTGTTTGCAGCGCTGTCACTTCACTGGACACTTAGTTCTGTGGTTCTGATTTACCCTAGACCCCCAGCATGGCCAAATCAGTGCTACTGATCTTGTCCTTCCTGCCTCTCCTCTGGTTCCTGTTGCTTGAGTTAGTGTTCTTGGCTTCACTTTCCAGTTGACCTTCTTCTCTGACATGCAACCAGCTCTTGTCTAAACTTTGGATTGTTTTTTCCTGCATAACACTTCCAACACCCTCTTTTCCTCTTTGTCCACGCTGCCAACACTGTTGTCCAGATTTGGATCTCTATAACTTTGTTGATGTCTGACCTTGATACCTGTCACTGGGCTTTTCCTTTTCAATGTCAGCCATGCCAAACAACTACTGAATTAATGACCAGGTCTTCTTAGCCTCATTCTTCTCTTGGGCCTTTTCTTTGTGACATTCAAACTATTTAAAAAAAATATTTATTTTAAAGTTTTGCTTTAAAAACTTGGGCAATGTAGTCCTACTCACCCTTTCTACTTTATCTTCATGTCCATTTTCCTCCTCCAAACACACTGGTTATGACCTGTTTGTATTTTAACAAGCATTTGCATAATTTCATTTGCCAGTGGGAGAAGTCTTCAGGCAGGGCTGTTTGGTTTTTCCTCCTTCAGGAATTCCCTCCATCATCCTCTCTTCTGCAATGCATGGAGTAAATAATAAGCAGCTAACGGCAAGATAGAAGTAAGTTGGACTTGGGTCAATGCTGGTGACAAGGGTCATACCCTCATGTTGCCACAAATTTTCCATCCTACCCATAAGGCAGCAAGCCAGCTCATCATAGCTGTAGGTCATAGCTCATCACAGTAGGTCATACTGTGATTCTTGAAATAGTGAAAGTTTCTTTTAATTTCTCTTGATTTGCCTTTTTAGTCATGGAGAGATCACTTAGTTGGCACCTTGGTTTATATTTTTTTAAAATGGATGTGGGCATAAAGATCACTTTGCATACGTGTGCTTGATTTTTATGTGTCAGTGTTGACTCTAGTATCAACATTTAATTACAATATGATCTTCAATCTGCAGCACTGCAGATTTATTTTAAACCTCTGCTTTTGCCTTCTTCCCCCTGCTGCCTCTGAGCCTGACATACTGCGTACTCTTTTTATAAGTTTCCCTATCCATCTTTGGCTTCCTTCAAATGTGCCTAAAACTGACTCTTACTTTTCTGCTCTGTATTAGCTATTATTTAAGCTTGTTAAAGAAACCCAACAAACACAAACCCCTGCCCTCTCCTGAGTAACCCCAGCCCATTTTCTGTTTTTTATGTATGGCCATCGGATGTGAAAAGACTATCCGTTCAAAGCAAAGCACCACTCTTGATGTGTTTCTCAGAAGCTCTTTGCTTGTCCCTGGGCACTTATTTTTCATTTGTGGTCCTGTAATGTCTGTTCAGCCACCAGCAGAAGCTTTCTGTGGCTTGGTGTGAGCAGCTCTAAAGACAGAGAAATGTTGTATCTGTTTTCTGCTGATTTGGATGTAAAGACAAAAGATGCTGGCGCTCTGCCACAAATTTTCCAGGTTGTAATCTGATTTTGGACAACAAAAGCTTTGCGTGCTGGGGGGATATATGTCTCTGGAATTTCATGGCAATTAAAGTTGTCTCCTAATAGCAGCAGAATAGAGACTATGAGAAAGAGCGACTACATAAAATAACTTGAAAGGAAGGATAAAAAAAATGGAAAAGCTAACTGCATTTTGTATTCAGGAACAATTTTAATTTCCAGTGTCTTTGGTTAAAGCTCCTAGTGTGGTAGATCTGGTTTGTAGATACAGGCTATTTCAACAATATGAAACCACTACTATTACTATTACTACTAGTATTGATTCTACAATAGCTGCTGGCAAAGCAGAACAGAGATAGTAGCTGAAAGAGAGCCAGCTCTTCCATTTTTGGAAACTTTGGTTGTTGTGACAGTTAGGAAAGCTCATATCTGGGCACTGCAGACATCTTTTGTTCTGAAAATATACATATGGATGTAAGTATATATTCACATTTGCTCATGTATTTTTGTTCTGCTTAGTGTCTGCAGCCATATTTCCATCTTGCATTTTCCCACTTAGAATGAAAGCTCTACTGCCTGCTTGCTTGAGTCCATACAACCAGAATGTCTGCTGTCTTATTTTCATTGCACAGATCCCAAGTCAAACAGTAAAATGCTTTAAGGTTGCTTTTGCTGGCACTTAATGATGATGTGCTCTTTTGAGCCCAAACCAGCAGCTGCTGCTATTACTATTTCAATGCCCCCCGGAGGCCCTTAGCAGAATCAACATGATCTTTTTGCAGCAAGTTGTGCAGTAAGGATTATGGACGGGAGGGTAGGGGCTGAGATCACAGCAGGATGGTAATGGGATTTTTCACTGAGGCTGTGTGCACATCTTGTCAGTTTAAATTTCAGCAAAAAAGTTAGCAGCACTCAGTAGTTGACAACAGTCATCAGCTTTAAACAATTTTTCCCGTGTCAGTCCTGGCTAATACTGATTGTTTATGTCTTGTAGGTGCTCAGGTAGACCAGTCGGTGTTTGAAGAGCTTATAAAAGAGCAACTTCCAGAGCTGGCTGAACATATGAAGGATCTGACTGCCTTAGCCTCCATCTCTCTTTCCTGGTTCCTTACCCTTTTCCTTAGCATCATGCCTCTGGAAAGTGCTGTGAACGTTGTGGACTGCTTCTTCTATGATGGGATCAAGGCCATTTTCCAGCTGGGCTTGGCCATATTGGAAGCCAATGCTGTGGATCTGTGTAACAGCAAGGACGATGGGCAGGCCCTGATGATCCTGAGCAGGTATGATGATCCTGATGATCCATGCCTGAGTGCTGCTTCCATCATGGAATGTTTCACTGTAAAATAAAGGCATTTGGGTGCTGCTGTGATAACAGTGGGGCATTGTAGGCACTGGTGGGACCCTTGCTGCTGCTTTTGCCGTGCCTTACTTTAAACAATGATCTCTGTGTGCTGGACAAGGAGATGTCCTGGGAAATTTCCTGGCACCACCAAGATGTGCATTGACTGCGACAGTGTGCAATATTTACTGCTGCTCTTCTTGTTTTCCCTGGAGTGATGGGCTTCCTGCTTCAGACTTCAAGGAGACAGAAGTCTTCTTCCTTGGGCAGCATTTAGTCATTTGGCTGACTCACCATTCCTCAAATGAGTAATCACCAAAGCATTTTTGAAAAGCCTGGCAGCCCAAAAAGCATTTTATTTCTGAGTCTGAGCCATAAGAGTTGTGTGCTTATTTATCTAGAGAAAAGTGCAAAGTTACCTATATTGCTTTCATTTCTTCCCTTCAGGTTTTTAGAGCATGTCAAAAATGAGGAAAGCCCTCTGCCACCTATTGGTAATCACCACGCATTCTTCAGTGATGACCAAGATGCCTCTCCCGTGACTGAAATAGCAAACCTGATTCATGATTCCTATGAGGTGAGATACTGCTCTGTGTCTACTGGTCAGTTAAGTTACAGTTTTCAAAAGGAAAAATGTTAAATTTAACCTGGCTATTTTGAAAGTTAATACACATCATTATAGGTTCTTTAAATAAAGTGCTCAAATGCAGGGTGCTAATTGTAGTATAAATATCTCCAGTCAGTTAGAGACTGGGTATGTTTTTTTCTGCAAGGACTCACAACCCTTCAGAAGCTGTTATTTCCAGTAAATGGCAAATACAAATGCCACAAAATAAAAGACTTAAATAATAAACTTCTGTTTCTCCCCTGTAGAAATTTGGAGATCACTCTGTGGCACAGATCGAACACATGCGCTACAAGCACCGAATCCGTGTCCTGCAGAGCCATGAAGACACAACCAAGCAAAATGTGGTGAGCAGAATATGGTTTGGAGTGGGGTACCTTAACATTCTCCCTGTCACCCAGCAGTGTCAGGCAGCTCCACCAGATCCTTTAAGAAAAAAGGATCATTACTGACTCTAGCAGCAGCTCTTTCCTTGTGGGTTTGGTTTCATTATTTTTTAGAGTGGGCTTTAACATTTAAGTGCAATGGCAGGACTGTGACCTGATCTAGGTGTTCCTGCTCCAGCAGGAGGATTGGATTAGATGATCTCTTGAGGTCCCTTCTAATCCATCACATTCTGTGATTCTATGACTACACAGCCCAGCATCTTGACTCTGCAGGTTATCTTGGGAAGACCCTAAGAGATTGAGCTCTATGTGATACTTCCCTGGCCTCCAGTGACTCGGAAGCTTAAGTAAGGAACTTCCTGTCTTTGTTTCTAAAAGCCCTTGAGGGATTTCTCTTTTCATGGGTCTGTCTAACCAGTGAACCTAAAGAAGGAGAGAAAATTGCAAAGGTTTTTTGATACCTCTGTTTTCAGCTGCCTGTGTCAGTGGTGACAAGAGAAAGATTGCCAACAATATGTATTTTTCTTTCTCATTAAGCTCCGAGTTGTCATCCCAGATGTTTCGATTCTTCCTGAAGATTTAGAGGAATTGTATGACTTGTTCAAGGTAGGTCTGCCTGCACTGTAGGGGATGAACCTATTTAAGGGAAGCTCAACTTCAAGCTGTTGTTCAGCCAGGCTGCTCTAGACCTCGTGTTCCTCTGCCTGGGAGATATTCTTCATATGATACACTAATTTTGTCCTTTCTATGGTCACCCAGTTGCTAAAGAGGAATAGTAATTTACTGATCCTTCAAATGAGAATTGCTTCAGAGCTTCCTTTCTAACTTGCTGCTTGGAAGTGGTCCATGATAAATTAGATTCTGCTAACTTTCATATGCAGAATGAATTTAAAAATGTGTAGCTTTGCTCACTGGGAGCTCTGCAGTACTTTTAAGTCCTGCTCTCTTAATGCTCTTTAAAGGCAGGCTCTGTTTTCACCAAGGGAAAAAATCCCCATGATCTTGTGTCCTTGCTATTTGTCCCCAAATTTCTAATAGTAATTTTTTTTTCTTTTACAATTAAAAGCAGTTTCTATCTCAGTTCCTATCTGTCCAGCTGTTCTGTTATAAAAGTTATTTGGAAGCAGGGAGATCTAAACTTATATAACTACACTTGATTTAGAGGTCCAGGCAATGTAATTATCACCCTTCACAGAGAATTTCTTTTGTGCATTGTTCCTAGCCATAAATTCCAGGCACTGAGAACATGACTGCAGGGTATTTGTAGCCTTATGCAGCTTTGTGGCTAAGAACATCTCCCTCCATTTGTGGTTGTGAGATGATGTTGCTGGGGCTTGCTCCTCAGTGCTTCTCTCCCTCTCCTTGCTGCTCTGTTTGTGAGCTTTGGCTGCCTTGCACTCCCCCCCTTTCCTCATTTTGTTTCTCAGTGGTGGTTTCTTTTTTGTTTGCTCCCCCTGGGACAGTTTGTTTTGTTAGGACTCTTTGTTCTGCATCAGCCTGTCCCTAAGAGAAGACTAATAGGGACAGTATCCAAACAAAGAGATCTGAGAGAATAAAAGAGCGAGTCCAGTCTGTGTAATGCTTACTCTGAATTTTCTCCAAACCTCTGTACCTTTGGCTGGCTAGATACCCCAGACTAGAGGTGTCTGATAGGGTTTCAGTACCCTGCAGCAAATTTTTCCAAGAATCCCTTCAAATTTATTAATTATCTCTTGGAAATTAGGAGGTGGTGCTTTGGCTGGTCAAACTCAAAGACTCATAATTTGCTTTCCTTTCACAGGGATGATCTTGGTGTCCTTATAACACCTCACACAAAGAGAATTTTGAGCATTTCCAGCATTCTTTGATGTGAATGTCTTTTTTTTTTTTTTTTTCCTGATGGTTGCCCTCTCTCTCTGATGCCACACGCTGCAATCCCTCTTCTCCCATCTCTGGTTTCTCCTAGAGGGAACACTTAATAAGGTGCTACTGGGACACGACGAGCCCGATCGTCGAGCGCCACGACCCCAGCAGGCCATATGCCGAGCAGTACCGCATTGATGCCCAGCAGTTCACTAACCTCTACAGGCTGGTCTCACCTTGGACCTGTGGGGACCACACTGATGTCCTTGCCCAAAGGACCTTTCGGCTCCTGGATGAGAACATGGACCGGCTGGTTGAATTCAAGGGGCTGGCCAGCTGCTTAGGTATTGGCTCCCCTGTAGGGTAGAGGGTGGGCCAAGGAGAGGGTGGCACATGGGTAAGACACATATGTTAAAGTACCATAGAACTGGCAGGAGAAGATGTGGGCAGATGGTTTTCTTGGGCATGCAATTAGCCTTACCAGTCACCTTTACTCATTTCTTTGCATTGCCATCACTTGGAGTTGATTAAATTGAAAAGAGAGCCTAGGGATGTGATTCAATATTATATTCCTCATAGTAGCTTATCAATACCTGAAGGGGGCCTACAGCAAGGTAGGACTTTTTAATAAGATATGTGACGGCAGGACTAGAAATAATGGATGTAAATTGGAAGGGGGTAGATTCAGGCTAGACATAAGAAAGAAATTCTTTATGGTGAGGGGAGTGAAACACTGGAACAGGTTGCCCAGAGAGGCTGTGGATGCCCCCTCTCTGGAGGTGTTTAAGGCCAGGCTGGAAATGGCACTGAGCAGCCTGATCTAGTGGGAGGTGTCCCTGCCTATGGCAGGGGGGATTGTAACTTGATGATCTTTAAGGTCCCTTCCAACCCAAACTTTTCTATGATTCTATTAAAATATTTGATTTCTCTCTCAATATAGATTTTGCTTAAAATATTTCTTGAATTAAAATTATACTTTGATTTTCATGAGGGTTGGATTAGATGGCTTTTGAAGGTCCCTTCCTACTCTATCATTCTGTGACTCTACAAAATGTTTCAAAAAAGCATGGCCAGCATGTAGAGGGAGGTAATTCTCCCCCTTTGTATTCTTGGCACTTAAACTTTCCAGGACTTTTTGATGTGAGCAAGCCACCCTGTATCCCTCTAAGGATCACATAACATAATAGAACTTTACATTCAAAAATGTAGGAAAAAAACCCCCCATGATCTTTTGGTGCATTTGAAAGCTTTGAATCTCATTTATACCTCTCACTGAAAATAAAAATTACATTTGACACCCAATGATAGGATAAGGGCCAGTGGCTGAAAGCTGGAATATAGGAGGTTCCACAGAAATATAAGAAAAAACTTTTTCACTGGAACAGGCTACCCAGAGAGGTTTTGGTGTCTCCTTCTCTGGAGACATTCAAAACCCACCTGGATGCCTTCCTGTGTGTGAGTGACCTGGTCTAGGTGGTCATGCTCTGGAAGGGGGATTGGACTAGATGATCTCAAGGTCTCTTTCAGTCCCTGACAATCTGTGATTTATGATACGGGAAATAATTATCTCCTTTGGGCTTCTACAGAATAGCACTGAGGGCTGAAGAAAAGAGATATAATGGACATGATGGCTCCAAAGGGAGTTTTCTGTCTCTGGCCTCTCACATTCCTGTTCATCTGTGGCTGCATGCAGGCTTCCTAGATTCCCTGCCTCTCTCTTTGATATTTTTAAATGATGCTGAAGCTCCATAGGGTTGGGTACTCTCTCTCTATTTTATAACAACAAAGATCAAACCAGCTGGCTGTCACCTGATGGTCCTCATTGACGCAGGCATAACATAAAATATTTTATATTAATACACTTGCCATATGTTTTTACATATTGTCCATGTAAACAATTATCTTTTGTGCAGAGAAATGCCTGGTTTATTTTAATCTGTGGAAGTAAATGATGCAGTGCACTTCCTTCTTGTTCTTTTTTTTCCCTTGCAGATGTTATGTATAACGGAGAAATGAATGAAAAGATAAAATTACTATATAAGCTGCATATTCCACCTGGTAAGAAATCTGAAAGGGGATGAATTACCTCAGTTTGCCTCAAAACTCCTCCTTAAAGCTTTTTTGTGAAAAATAAAAAGAAATTAATTTGCAGTTAGGCTCATCACATTTCAGGATTTACTGAAGTTGAAAACCTTGTTGGGTGCAAATTGCAGACACAGAGTGTTAAGGTTCACATCTGCTGCATTCAGAGATCTTTTGCAGGCAATTAGATGGGTACTTCTAGACAAAACACTCAACTGGAACAACATTTTGGATTGCTGAAACACCACCACGTGCAGCAGAAATCTCCTTATCACATCCTGATCCAGTTTTGAGCAGGTGACAAAATTCTGTTGGTAGCTTCTCAGTGCAGAGTTTTTGATGAAACCTGCCATTCTTGGCAAATTTCCAACTCTCTCACTGCAGCACCAACCTTACTTAACATAATTTTACAGTATGATTCAGTGAAGCGCTGTTCGAAAACATCTTTGCCCCATTATTCAGCTTTCTTCAAATATGTAAATTTGAAAAGCATAAATAACCATTATGCAACATGGGAAGGATTCATTGTGTATTTTTCACTTTGCTTTGGACAGCTCTCACAGAAAATGAACGAGACAGCCAGTCGCCATTAAAGAATCCTTTGCTGTCAACTTCGAGACCGCTTGTCATCGGGAAATCAAATGGTACGTCCAAAATAATCCTCTAGTGCACGTCCATGTGAGGTGCCACTTTCCATTTGCTACCCCTACTCCATTATCTCCATGCTCAGGGTTTTGTTTTGAAATATCAGGATACTGCAGCAACTTGAAAACTAACTCTGCTTTTTGTGTCTGCTCCACAAAAGGTGATGCAGTAGATTACCAGAAGCAGCTGAAGCAGATGCTGAAGGATCTAGCCAAAGAGAAGGACACTAAAACTGAAAAAGGATTGCCAAAAATGAGCCAGGTATGTATACTAAGGGGTCAGAAGTTTTTTCTTTTTAAAGAAGTGGAGCGTACTCAAAAATAAAATGACTAAATACAACATTTTTTAGCCCTGTCTGAGAAAATGAACTTAATCCTGAGCTTAGATTCAGTTGTTTAGGTTTTAAAGATTGGCATCCTTGGATCCAGGGAGCATTTTTTGACGCTCTGAGCTACCTTTCTTGCAGCTCCCTTGCCTGAGGCTGGCTGCTGCAGAGAAAGGTTTTCAGACTTACTCTCACCTGCAGCCAAACAAGCTGAGAACAGGCTCATGCAGGCTGGAAAAAAAGCTCTCCTCCTAAGCCTGAAGAATTCCAGAGAATGCATTTTGCTGTTCCTTCTTACCTGTCTTCTCCTCTATCACACTAGTAACTTTCTAGTCCATCACCAACTGGGACTTGCCCAGTCACAGCCAAACACTCACCAGAAGTGCACACAGAAAGACAGTTGAATCACAGGATGTTGAATCACAGAATGTCAGGGATTGGAAGGGATCTCAAGAGATCATCTAGTCCAACCCCCTGACAGAGCAGGAAGGATCTTGTTATTTTACTGCCTTCTCTCAAAAGCCAGCACAGCTTTATGTATGTTCTTGGCACAAGGAAGAAAAGGTCCCACATTAGTTAAACCATAGAATGCATTGAGATGGAAAGGACCATCCAACAGGTATCTTGCACTAGACCAGGTTGCTCAGATCCTCAGCAAACCTGGCTCCAGGGATGGGGCTTTCACAGTCCCTCTGGGAAACCTGTTCCAGTGCCTGACTACCCTCACAGTTAAGACCTTTGTAATGTCTGATCTAAACCTGCCCTGCTCTTTTTTAAAACCACTCTCCCTTATCCTATTGCCACAAGCCCCTCCCCACCTTAACTGTAGACCTCCTTCATGCATCAGTAGGCTGCTGTGATGTCTCCCTGGTGCCTTCTCCAGGCTGAACGGCCCCAAGTCTCTCAGCCTGTCCTTGTGGGAGAGGTGCTCCAGCCCCCTGATCATCCTCATGCCCCTCCTGTGGACCCCTTCAAACAGGCTCATGTCAATGTTGTGCTGAGGGCTGTAGAACTGGACGCAGTAACAGGGAAATGCAAGATGGGACAGTACACAGAACTACTTCTGTGCTGGTGGTGTTAAATTTAAGTTTCAAATGGGTGGCGCGTAGCTAACTTCTCAGTGCAGCAGGACCAAACAATCATGTTTTAAAAGCTTGCTTGAATTTCATGTGTTGGCAGCCATCCTGCGCTTGTATGAAAACTGAGGCCTCCTCACAGATTTCATAATAGGGATATGGAAATATCCTCTCTTAGCTTGGTAATAATCTCAGACAGGTAAAGGGAGGGAAAGCAGTTGGAAGATGACTCAATTTTTACATTCTAAGAAAAAGAGATGGGGAAAAATGGAGAGAAGCAGTGGAAGGTGACCTGCTTGCAGGCCTGCAGATGGCTGCCGTAGTTGATTAATTCTGTTTAACAGCCACCACTTTCCAACCAGTAAGAGTGGTTTTCCTTGTAGTTCACTTGCCCTTTGGTCCTGCTCTCCTTCATCAAAGCAGCACTTCTGCTCTGTTCTCTTTTTGATTTGCAGCAGGTTTTCTAGCATCAGTGGGGGCTAAAACCCCTTTGCTAGTGCTTTTTTTTTTTTTAGAGGCTTTTAAAAGAGCAAGTCTGTTCACAGCATTCTGCCATTCTGCCTTCCTTTGCAATGCCATCTGTGCCTTTGCCTGACTTTTATGGTTACCCACAGCTTTGCTGTTCAGTGGTTTGATTTTAGCTTTCTGTCCTTCACAGAGGGAATTCATTCAGTTCTGCAAAACCCTCTATAGCATGTTCCATGAAGATCCAGAGGAGAATGATTTGTACCAGGCCATTGCCACTGTGACCACACTGCTGCTTCAGATCGGAGAAGTAGGACAACGGAGCATCAGCCTGGGGAGTGGATCAGATGAATTCACGGAGGACTTCCAGCCTGAGGCCTCCACTTCAGACCAGGATGCTGTTTTTACAGACACTGTGAAGGCCCTTCACAAAGACTCTCAACCTTCACCTGTGACCGAAGGGGACTGGACCGTGTCTTTTGAACATATTTTAGCCTCCCTCTTGACTGAGCAGTCGCTAGTTAATTTCTTTGAAAAGCCCTTAGAACTGAAGCCCAAACTGGAGAATGCAAAGCTGAACCAGTATAGTCTCAAGACAAATGGAACGAGCTGCCAGGCACGGGGCGAGCACACGAAACTAAACTCGCAGTCGTAGCAGACCTGGTGATAATAAAATGCACTGAAATGATGCCAAAGCACACAGTGTAAAATGCTTCTCGTTATAGCAGTGGACTTCTGATAAACTATTTGTTGGTCTGTGGTTTTCAGTTTAAGAGCTTGAAAAGCTCAAAGGGTGTGTAGGTTTGTTTCGTGACACTGATTTATTATCTTCTTGTTTTGAATGTAAAAGGAAACACCTGTCCACAGCATGAAGACACCAAAGCTCTCTTCCATGCAGGGAGAGCAGAGGTTGGCTCCAGCTGTCATTTTTTTTTTTTTACTTTTTTTAAAACAGGGGAAAACACTTCTCAGCTACTGTCTGCAGTTCGTTTGAGTTGCCTTTTTTGCACTAGTACCGAAAACTGTTTCAATGCTGGTAATTGAAACTATTTTAATATATTTGATTGGATCCCGATTTGTACATCTCGCTGAAATGTTAAGTGGACATGGACTGTGCTTCTGATGTTGGTCTGTGAAACCATGCACTTTTCAATAAACCCTTTTTGTACTGGACTTGCATTGGCAGCATTTATTGATTTCAGGTAGTGCCTTTAATCCCTACTTCATTAAACAAATACCCTGCTGAGCATGCTCACTGCTGATTGACAGCTCAGAACCCCACGTTTTAGTGCTGTGCACGGACCTGCTTGGAGGAAGTCCACTGATGCTGTCGTAGACCAGCAGGGTAACAAACACAGAAAGTTTGTTTTACAAATGAAAAATTATATATATGGATCAATCTAACATTTTTGGAGAGTGTTTTGTTTTTTTAAAATTTTACCTAAAAATATCCAAAATATTTATCTATTGGCTCTTTATTCCCAAAGGAACAAGACACTATGACATTTCCACCCACACAGGAATATTTACATCACCTCCTGACTGCATTCACATACAGAAATCTACAGTACCACTCATTAAGAAAATTACACCATCGTGTACAAGCCCAAAGAAAGCAAGGTACTTTAAAAGCTAGTTACCTGTTAAAGCTTCATAAATGACAGCTTCAAGAAAATGAGCAATAAAAGAAAACCCCACAACTTAGGAGTAAACTTTCTTTTAAAACTTTAATTGTAATGAAAATCAGTTTAATTTTCATCCACATTGACTGTCTGTAGACCTGCAAAACAAGAAATTTTATCACCACTTATTACTAGGACAATTCCCTTTATAAATACATGAGTCTTCACAAAAAAAGTCCACCAAAGCACATTTGCTGATTTGCTTCTAGATAAGCAAACTGCAACAGCAGCAGCTTCACCAAGTGTTTAAACAGTGACTTCATAATTATAGTCTGTGCTGAGTGGCAAGGGATGCTCAAGGGCCATCTAGTCCAACCACCTGCAATGAGCAGGGGCACCCTGCACTAGACTAAGTTAATCCCTAAAGTTTCCACCTGAAATGAGAAGGTACAGGGTTCAGTCATACACCATCCCTCTGGGCACCTGTTCAGTGCCTCACCACCCTTATGTCCTACTCTAAAACCACTGCCCATTGTCCTGTTGCTACATGCCCTGGTAAACAGTCCCTCCCCATCCTTCTTGTTGACCCCCTTCAGGTACTGGTAGGCCACTACACGTACCAAAACCACCTTTTCTTGTGGCTGAACAGCCCCACCTTTCTCACTGTCCTCATACCAAAGGTGCTGAAGAAAAACCATGTGACGGGAAGAGAGATGGTGCAATCTTACCTTTGAATGTTGTGACTGGTACATAGGTAACCAGTGTGTAGAGTTTGTTTGGTGAATCTTCATCCTCATTGCGTTTTCTAGACAAACGCACACGGA
Organism: Turnix velox; assembly: GCA_013400935.1. Lineage (NCBI taxonomy): Eukaryota > Metazoa > Chordata > Aves > Charadriiformes > Turnicidae > Turnix > Turnix velox. Next base: position 34,328 of record VZTY01035097.1, read on the forward strand.
TACGGTAAGGAACATTCCTAAAATGAAGAGGACAAATTGATTTTCAATGAAACCCATTAATTCACAGACAATGAAAAGTTCTTCGCTCCCTGGTTACTATTTCCCTTCCCCCAAACTCTTATGCTTGGCCCGGTTGTGCAATGATGTATCAACTGTTTCTATCTCAGCAAGGGATTCATGCTGTTTGCCTTAGAAGAGTCTTATTTGTTTTTTTGTTCACGTGAGCAGGTAAGAGACAAATGAGTAAGATGAGTCTATAATCCATTTGGACCATAAAGTTGTAAGTGCATCATCAGTCTACTACTGAGCCAGGAATTATGTTCTCAAGATGCTCATGAAGCATAACTTCATAATAGACAAGTAGGTGCTGCTAACAAGCATTGATTACTTGTGCAGAAAAAAAATGAGGGGGGCAGGAGGGGAAATCTGTTGGTAAAGCCCAACTAGAGTCAGCATGGTGCCAAATCTGAGTGCTGGAAGTCACATGGAAATTCTACTGAGTGTTAAACCTGAACCAAGATCTTACTTATGGGCATACACCTGATGGACGTTTCTTCCTCACAAAGCCCACTCAGGCACAACTAAATCAGTCAGATGATTTTGTTCTTTGTGAGCATGTCACAGCTTACTGTCCTCACCTACTATTGCCCAAAAATGCTCCTGAGGGAAAGCACAAAATTACTTTGTCAGCATCATTTTTAAAGTAACTTTCTCTCTCTGAAGAAATCAGGAGTCTGGAAAACTTGTGCTCAGCGTACTTTGCTTCACAAACTGTAAGAGGGAACTTCCATCTTGCTCAAACTGACTTACTAGATCACATGCAGTAATTAAGACATGTGAACTTGCTTTAATTTAAGCACTTCAAAATATGTCAAAAGTATTTTTCGTTACCTTCCTGACACCATTCACTATGCCACTACCTGACATTGTTTCAGCCTTTATTGTTCCTTCCAAAGAAAGATCCCTTACTCGTCATAGATTATATCTTCTAACTAGTGAAAACTGCAGTTAAACTCTAGAAATACATATGTGATGACTCCCTTCTCCGACGAATGCAATTTTATATGTTAATAAAAGGAATTCCTGGTTAGGAGTCTCACTGCTAAGCTCTGAAGCTGCACTGTCGCCTGGCTCAATTGTTAATTCTTCACTGCTTTTGAACTGGGACAGGTCAAAAGGAAGGACAAAGAACTGCTCTCCAGAACACCCAGTAACTCAGTCTCATCTTCTCACTCTGATTTTGAAGGAAAAGTTGGTCTGAACACAGCCCTCCAGGTAAAGGACTGTAAATCTATCACAGGCTGAACACCAGTATCCAACTCCTAGGAGACATGGTTTGCACAGCCAATGTACCTCTCATGGCATTAATCCCTACCAGTGAACCTGTTATTATGGTTTAAGAGGTTCCACTACTAAGAGGAATCCTTTTAGACCAACTTCACACATGCTAAATGCCTCTGTAGCAGCAGTTTAACAGAAGTTGTAGCGTTTTGGCCCCAAAGCTATTTGTACTTTCAAGACAAGATTAATGGCCTCATTTAAAACACACTTCATTATTTCTTTGTGCAGCATCTCCACAGAATCAAAGAGTTGGAAGGGACCTTCAAAGGTCATCTAGTCCAACCTACCCCTGCAATGAGCAGGGACATCTTCCATTAGATAAGGTTGCTCAGAGCCTCATCAAATCTGCTCCTGAATGCTTCCAGCGATGGGGCCTCCACTACCACTCTGGGAAACCTCTTCCAGAGCCTCACCACCCTCACTGTGAAGAACTTTCTAATGTCTAATCTAAACCTGACCTGCTTTAGTTCAAAACCATTACCCCATGTCCTATTGCCACACATCCTGGCAAACAGTCCTTCCGCAGTTTTCTTGTAGGCCCCTTCAGGCACTGGTAGGCTTCTATGAGGTCTCCCTGGAGCCTTCCCTTCTCCAGGGAAGGCTAAAAAGCCCCAATTCTCTCAGCAGGTTCCCCTACCAGAGGTGCTCCAGGGCGTTAAGATTTATCCATCTGGCATGCTTCAAAAGCTAATTCCATTCAGATATGTAATACAAACACCAAGTACTTAGGGGCTGGGACAGTAAGGAGCACTAAAAAGCCACGTTAATAAAAAATGTCTGCTGCAGTAGGAACTGGGGTACTACAGGATTACAGCAGTCCAATCCTTCCCACTGCCCCTCCCTAAACCTTGCATTCCTTATTTCCTTTGCTATATTCATCTCCAAGATAGAATGAAGTTCTTTTAATTCCAGAGTTTACCAAACTTTTTCTACATGTGCACTGAAAGAGTTGACCAAAAGGCGGAGGTGACAGGAAGACTGATGTGGCACACGTAATGCAAAGGAAACGCAAACACAACAAGAAAGTATACAAGTTTTTCTCCCCCTGAGTCCTGCACATCCAGGGTCAAGTTTCTTCCTCTCCCAGTAAGGAATGCTACAGAAACCTACCTTATTCCTTTAGCCCAGACTGCTTTGTTCAATCTGGTGTCAATGCGAACATCAGGAGTACCCATTTCCTTCATCGCAAATTTACGGATTTCCTTGAGAGCACGTGGTGCTCGTTTCTTGAAGCCCCTAGGACAGATGCAAAAGTAATTTCTTTTAGTTCAAGAAACTCTCAGCACAGAGCACCTCTTATAGCACATAACCACTAACATTCTCTAAACATACAATCTAAAGAATTGTGCTGAGAAGCAGTTCAATAGTATGTATGACCAGACCTTCACTTTGGGTTAAGTATCTGCTAACCTCAATGTCCATGCCTAATAGGAACTACATATACTCACATAGAGTAATTTCAGTATAATTTTGTACCTGCAAGATCTCCCACATCTTAAGTCTCACTTCTAGCATGAAAACTCTACGCAGTATGACTGAAGAGATAAGAGCTTTCACATTTACTCCAAATGAAAGACCTATAGTTAAACTTGACAGAACTGCTTAGTATTGAAACAGAAAGCGGAATAATGAATGGATCTTATTCTGAAGAACAGCTTCAACTAAACAGTATTTGATGGTTCCTTCCTTACGTCATCATGACTGGACATCATTAGAACTACTTTTTTGCAGATATAGCTTGTCTCATGCCTATTATGGGCAGATTCTACCTGACTGAGCATTTACACTAACAGAGCTGCAATGAGGGTGGTCTACAATAACAGCAGGGTCTCAAATCCCACAATGGATTATATTTAATACTATTTGCATACTGCTGCTGGTTATCTAATGGTAGAAATGAGGGGCAGACAAGTGATTACAAGCGAGATGAGCATTAAACAACGTATTGCACCTCTAGCACTTCACACCTAAAACATAAGAAAATAACCCTAAGAGAGAGCAGCAGGATCATCATATTTAATAGACTGAACTGCCATAAACAATCAAGAGGCAAGGCCAAAACTTCTTATTGCCATTTAAAAGTAGTTACATGAAGTTAAATTCCCATCCTCATCCAGAGTTCTGTAGTAGTCTACTGTGTCTCACTGCTTTCCTGTTTTAAGCCAACTTCAGCCATTTCACCAATTGTTTTGATTCAGATACAGTTTTCTGACACACAAGTGTAGCCACACACATAGAAAGAATCATCTGGAGACACAGTTTCTCAGTAAGTCACAAAATCATAGAATGGTTTGGCTTGGAAGGGATCTTAAAGATCACCTAGTTCCAACCCCTGTTGCCAAGGGCAGGGGCACCTGCCACTAGACCAGTTTGCTCAGTCCCTCATCCAGTCTGGCCCTAAACTGCTCAGGGGAGGGGGCATCCAACTCTCTGGGCAACCTATTCCAGTGTCCCACCATCCCCACAGTAAAGAACTTTTTTCTTATATCCAGCCTAAATCTCCTCTCTTCCAATTTACATCCATTACTCCTAGTCCTGCCATCCTGGACCATATTAAAAAGTCCTACTCCAGCCTTTCTGTAGGCCCCCTTCAAGTACTGATAAGCTACTCTGAGGTCCCTCCTGAGTCTTCTCCAGGCTGAACAACCCCAACTACTTCAGCCTGTCCTCATAAGGAGGTCTCTCAAGCACTTTTCTACTACATGGCTGTATGAGGTTCAGCATTTCAGGTAAAAAATTACTCTCATCTACACACAACAAATACTGTCCAACTCAATATCACACCCTCATTTATAGCTCAAGCAGTTTAGTCATAAGCACCAAGCCAATAATTTAATTACAACAGTATTTAAACTCAGAAACTTTACACAGTGGACTAAATTTAACATTTTGCTTTGGAATGAATGCTTTGGAATGCTTTGGAATGTGCTCTGAGGTAAACAGATCCACCTTCAAATTACATGCAGGAACATCCCCAAAAAAACCCAAACAAACTCATTCCAAGTATGGGTCTGTAGAGCTGCTTTCTCAGGACACGCTGCAGCTCAAGCAAACGAAACATCAGGCATTACCGGTAACGACAGTAATTCTCTGTCATTTTGCATAAGGCCGATTTCGCTGATACTTACACGCCATGGATCCGCTTGTGAATGTTGATGGTATATTCCCTAGTCACCACCTCGTTGATGGCGGAGCGCCCCTTCTTCTTCTCGCCACCTTTCTTTGCGGGAGCCATTTGAGCAACCCTGTGAAAAGCACCCGTGCACACGTCAGACACCAACTTCTTCTGAGATATTCCCGCTTTTCCACCGACCAGCCACGCGATTTCCAAGTTCAGAACCTCACCTAATTCACCCCCCGGGGATCGCACCAGAGGCAGACTTTTCAGCACGGCAAAACGCTTTACCTCAATCCCCCCCGTCCGGAGGGGGAAGCGCATCTGGGACTCTTCAGCCGCTTCCCAAAACGACCAGTTCCGTGCCCTCACCCTTAAAACCACCCCGTCCTGCTTCTCTATATCCCAAAGCCTCTTCCTTCTTCCCGACGACCAGCACGGTTCGTACTGGAGAGGAGCTAGGGGTGCCAGAGGGGGCTCCTTCCTGAGACCGAACGGCCTACAACTCCTTCTTCCCACACCACAGACCATAACCCCCGCCACAAGCGCCTCTTAGGCCGCACAGGCCCTGCGCCTTGCCAGCCATAGCTCAGGCCTTGATGGGGAGCGGAGAGGATTGCGGGGGGCACAGGGATACGGGCCTAAATTCCACCGAACACGGCCCCGCCGAGAGACACCACTCGGTACCCTCTACACCAGGCCGCCCCCGAGCCTGATCAGACCAAAGATGACCCCCACCGCCACGGTCCGACGGACGGATGAAGGCGGATTCCGTAGCGGACACACTCACCCTGCCCGGGCGCAGGCCGGAAAGGAGGGCGCAAAGGCCTACGGGAGCGAGGAACCCTTCCGGGATGCCGGCGGAGACTCACTGCGCCGGCGCGGGGAGGGGCGCGCTCAGGCGGTGGCAGTGCGCATGCCCGAGAGCGAGTGGAGCGCCCTCCGTCCCTGAGGTGTCTGCGGGTCGGTAATGGGTGCTGTGAGGTGTCGCCGAGTTCTTCCTTTTGAGGAGGATGTTGGTCCTGAAAGGAGTGATGGTTCTGGTTTCTTTTCATCTCGCCAGTGAGAGTCTTAAAGTGGAATGAGAGGGAGCCTGCCCTGCCTTAGGGGGTTGCCCGGCCTTGCCTTGGCGCTCCGATCGCTTCCAACGCCCCGGGCCTGCCGGCTGTTTGCTGCAGGGTAGTTGCCGGTAAAGTTCCACAGCACCGTTACCTGGGAAGGAAAGGTCCACCTTCACGCCTGAAGAAACCAGCCCTGCTTCTTCGGGATCGGTCCTGCTGGCTTGGAGTAGCCACCCACCTACTTACCTTCTATTTAGGAGTCCCCATGGTATGGGGAACCCCGCATGGAGGAGGCTGTGCCGTTAGAAGCCAGATTGTCCTGCTCTGACCTGTGTTCAGAAAACTTCCAGCGTGAAGCAGTAGTCTGCTGTAACCACCTTGTGTGGAAGGACTGTTTGTCAGAGCATGTAGCCATAGCACAAGGAGCAGTGTTTTTAAATTAGAGCAGAGCAGATTTAGACATTAGGAAGAAGTTCTTCACTGTAAGAATGGTGAGGTACTAGAATGGGTTGCCCAGAGAGGTGGTGGAGGCCACATCCCTGGAGACATTCAAGGCCAGACTGGATGAGGTTCTGTGCAACCTGATCTAGTGCAAGATGTCACTGCTCACTGTAGGGGGATTGGCTTTTGAAAGTCCCTTCCAACTCCATGATTGTATGATTGTGTTAGAACAAGCCTGATCTTGGCTGCAATGAACTAGAACAGCCTGTCTCTGTAAAAGGGACTGAAGTTGTGTATGCATGTAATAAGGAACAAGTGCAATAATTCAAAAGCAGAATAAATGTACAGGGAAGAAGTGAGAGCATGAAATACTAGGTATTGGCATAAACACATACTTGCATGTGCTCTATATCCTTCCAAACAATTTTTTAAGAGGCAACTTCACCCTATTCACAGTTCCCCCCCCCCCCCCCCCCCTAACAGCAACAAG
>VZTY01035097.1:40987-146194 GCA_013400935.1 Turnix velox
CACCCCCCCATTAACAGCTAACAGTGCTGATGGTTGTAGAAAGATAAAAATGCTCCTAATCTGAGCTTGGGTTGGACATACCCAGTGGCAATCAGGAGAGATGTGGGTGTACTATAACTAATTATTCTGAGAGTGAAAGAACTTCTTAAGGGTTTTTCCTCTTCCTGTGGTTTTCATCACAGTAGTTATGATGCTACTGCTTCCACAAGTATTTCCTCTGAAGTGCTCACATTCCATCATTAGCTCTTTTCCACATGGACATTTTGGTTTAGAAACAAGCAAATATCCCCTCCACTTTCCCAGAAAAATCCCTTACAGGAGTGGGTGGTGTTTGTGGAGTTAGCTTCTAACTTACCCTATTGATTTTTGCTAAAGTTTATCTGCAATTAATTAAGAGGTTCCTTCTGACATCAAATGAATGCACTGTGAAGTTTAGCTCTTTAATTTTCATCTGGTGGGGTCACTCTTGCTTTGCTGAATGCAAGAATTAAAAAAGATGGGCAGATTTGCTCAGACTGGTACCTAAAGTTAGTGGTAAAAACATTATTCTTGGAGATCAGATCTGGTCTCTGAACACTTTTTAGAGATGGGGTGGGTATTTGATTCCCTAATCTTCCTCTGATGAAGGAAAACCAAGGACTGAAATACATGGGCGCCAATCACTGCTGTCGGTTTTACTTTCAAAGCAGCAAGGTCATTTTGCCAGTGGGTTTTCTCCAGGAGATTTCTAGCTTTTTCAGAACTTGACATAAACAAACCTTTTTCATTTCTCTGAAAGATTGCTTTTACTACTTCCAGCTCCCAGACCAATTATCTCCATTGCTCTTCTGGCACAGAAGCCAGAGGTGAACATGCAGGCCCTGGAGACATGATCACTGGCAGTGTGGACTGCTCTCCCTTGAAGCTAAGGCTGGCTCAAGCAGCTGCAAGCTGCCCCTGAGGGCCACCCTCTTTCAGTCTCATCTCATTGAATGAAAACCTCACTGTGCTCAGTTATCCACCTCATTCTGTGTTGGAGGTTGCTGCTCATACAGCAGAGTCAGCAAAGGGAAAAAAGATTGGTACCTTGGCTGCTCCATCCCGTAGTTAATTTACGTTGCACACGAAGAAGAGTTTTCACAAGGATGCCAAACTGGAAGCTAGACTGTTTAGTCTGGGCATGTGTTGTGGACTAAAGCAACTCCAGCAGCAACTCCAGCAGAGGTGTACCAAAAAACTCAGAATGATGCTGTAACACACCAAAGGTGATGCTGTAACACACCGAAGCTGGATATGGGTCAAAGCTCTGGGATATACTGGGTCAAACCATTCTTGAAATCATCTGGTTTTTCCCTCATGCAAAACTCTCTGTTTGGAAATAGAGAGCTGCCTATTTAAAGTTTTAAAGGATCTCACTTGGCTAGCAGCTAATACAACTTCTGAGCTGTCATAATCTATGCCATGAGAAAGGTTTTTGTTTTTACTAACTGTGTGCCAAACACTCTGCCTGGCTACAGGTAAAACAAGTAATCTAAAGTGAATCAGGTAGTTGAACATCCACAGGAAAATGTGTGCAAGTCCTGCAATAGAGCCTTTTGGCTATTTTATTTTATTCTACAAATAAAGACAACCGTCCATCACTAAATGGAAAGAAAAAAATAGTTTGAGTTGCATATAGGATGAAACAGCAGTTCTCTTCACAAAAACAATTCTAATTTGTTAGTTTATTACAAAATATCCACTCACAAAAAAGCACAAGCACAATCTTTATACTTGTGAAATGAGTTGATATTTCATATACAAAATAATTTCCACATAATTCCATATAATTTTATTTTATATAGAAATAGGTCATTATTACAACAGCTGTACAATACACTACTTTTTATTTAATAATTACATAAAATCTTTCTTAGAAACATATCAACAGAAAACATACAAAAAAAGCGAAAAGTGCATTTCTTTTTCTTCTTTTCCCCCCAAAAAGGAAAATTCAATCCTAAATGTTATAATGAAAGAGATATGTAATAGTCTGCAGCATCCCAAGTCAGTGGGCCAAAACACAGTGCATATTTCTCCGAGACTTGCAGTGGGGTGAGTTATTTAGGTCTGAAAAAGGATCTGTGTTATACTGTTGGAGAGCTGCATGGTTGTGCTTAACAGTTCTCCTTCACCATCACAATTCACATAGAAAACAGTCCAGTGTGGGTTGTGGGGGTTTGTTTGTTGGTTTCTTAGTAATGAAGAACAGTTAGGGTAAGCTGCATAATACTTGTCAGATTCTAAGTCAAGGGTTATGAGCTGTAGACCACCTTGAACCAATGACTGGGCTTTCTCCTCCATTGGATCTGCTGATTTGGCCACAAGAATAAGGAAACAAACTTCTCTTTACAGAAAGTGCCTAGGTTTTGTCCTCTGTGCAGTTGTGCAAAATAATAACGATAATCATAATAAAAATAATCTCTTGTTCTCTCCTCAATAGACCTTTTGACGCAGTGCTTTTCATACACAAAAGAAGAACTGAAAACAGTGAAGGCCAAGTACCTCAAGAGTCTTTGTCAACAGTCTTTTGGAATTGCTGGATAGCTTTTGGAGTGACACGCCGAGACTGAGCGCCTCCTCCTGCGCACCCACGGATGATGGGGGCTGCGCAGGATAGTTTTCCTTTTTATTTAGCTCTGTCAGTACATCCTGTGCTCACCAGACAAGTGCACGCTGAATCCAGCCTGCTCTCAGTGTGCTGTCTGTGGAAGTCTTGCACTCTGTGGCGCACTTCTGGCACAGAGCTTTGAAAGGAATGCTTGTGCAAAAGCCAGAACAGTTTAAGTACAAAGTCATTCTTTTCTGCCCCATGTGCCCATTGGTTAAAGCTAATCGTGCATTGGTTGTGCTGGTGGGACTCTTATCGCAGTGGCTGTGGTAAATTTGATGACTCTGATAAGCTATTGCTTCTTCTTGGTGTTAGCTGTTGTTGCTGCTGCTGCTGTTGCTGCTGTGTCTGATGATACCCCATATTTCCTTGCTGTGGTGAGTAAGATGGCAGGAGCAAAGAATCGGGCTGCTCATTGTGCAAAGAACTTGATGTTGGCACCTACAGATAAAATAAAATTCATCGTGGCGCTTGATTCTTTCACATGTTAAAGCTCTTCATCCTCAGTGTACAAGGTGCTTGTACACAAAGTGCACCAGTACTAGTTTGCTGGCTTTTGTTTCTGGAGCTGTTTGGCATGGGGTTAGCTTACCTAATGCTGGAAGGAATGGACATAAATTGTAACAAGAATATTACAATTAAGCACTGAGAAAGGTTTTTCTAATATGAATGCACTGCCTAAGGTTTGCAGGTTATCTTGAAATGCCTGTTTAGGAACAGGGTGGATGATTAAAATGAAACAGAAATTAGTGGGGAATTCTAGTGGACCTTATGCTGTCCCTTCTAACCCTTCTTTTTTCTCAGTTTATGAGAGGGTGTGACCTTGCCGTGATGAAGTTGATATGAATTATGCAGGTGCTTTTATTTGGACCAGTATCGGTCATGGTTTTTCCATTAATTCTCAACTATGATAAGGATTTCATTTCAATAATAAGAGTTTAATAATTTGACAACACTCTTTCAACAATTCCAGCAGATTTATGAGGTTTTGTAGACCGGGTTCAGTTCCTTGTGAGTTAACACAGAGAGACCTTATTTCCCCCCAACCCTTTTACTTTAGTATGTGTGGAATTAGGTCAAAAATAAGTACTTTTACATCCTCAAATCACCTGCTTCTTCCAGGCAATGTGCTCCAGTTTATCTTCTTTGCCTTGTGGAGTTAAGAAATATGTTAATTTACCAAAGGGATCCAGATATCTGATCCAGATCTGATTTTATGTTGATGCTGGTAATTAAAAAACATCTTTTGACTTGTAAACTAAGCAAATTTTTTACTGAATAAAGAGTACGGGATAAATCCTAAGGCAGCAATTTTTCTCCATCTAGAAATACACTTTAAAAAAATTATGCAGGATTATGTTTCCAATGTACAAAAATCAGTAATTTCCTTTGAAGTATTCTGACTGTTCTCACCACTCCCTTGCTCTACTGGAGGGGGTGTGTGGCACCACATCAGTCCTGTGTATTTCAGGATCTCTAAAATGGCCATTTCTGCCCTAATTTGGCTCCCACTGAAACCTGGGGCTGTGTTTGCACAGCCTGTTGTGTGTGTACATTGGAAACACCATCTTCTTTGTCCTACCCTACCTGCAGGTAGCGTTGTTGCTGATGCTGTTGGTGCTGGAGTTGCATAGGTGGCAGAGAGGATGGCTGGGAAGGAGGTGGAGTGGCGAACCCTTGGTTTAACACTGCTTGTCCCATCAGTACAATTGGAGAGCCACTGCTGGAAGTCTGCACTTCCAAGCTTTGAAATATTTGTTGGGTTTGAGAGTATCTGTGGAAGAAAGCAATCAGTCAGACACAAAGAGATAGAAGTCCCTAAGTCTTCATCAGTAATCCCTGACAAAGGATTCCAGTGTGTGGAGCCTGCCAGTGTGTATGATGGCACTGTTGCCACTGATGTTTTGCCTTCCTCTGTGCATGAGCTGGACTTGGAGGGCAGCATATGTGTCACATCAAAATCCAGACTCTGTTTTATAGAATCATAGAATAGTTCGGGTTGGAAGGAACCTTAAAGATCATCAAGTTCCAACCCCTCTGGCATAGGCTGGGATGCCTCCCACTAGATCAGGCTGCTCAGTGCCTTGTCCAGCCTGGCCTTAAACACCTCCAGAGAGGGGGCATCCACAACCTCTCTGGGTAACCTGTTCCAGTGTTTCACTACCCTCACCATAAAGAATTTCTTTCTTATGTCTAACCTGAATATACCCCCTTCCAATTTACATCCATTATTTCTAGTCCTCCCATCAGATATCTTATTAAAAAGTCCCACCCCTGCCTTTCTGTAGGCCTCCTTCAGGTATTTATAAGCTACTATGAGGTTCCCCCTGAGACTTCTCTTCTCCAAGCTGAACAACCCCAACTCCTTCAACCTGTGTTCGTAGGGCAGTTGCTTCAGCCCTTTGATCATCTTCATGGCCCTCCTCTGGACCTGCTCAAACAGCTCAATGTCCTTCTTATGTTGAGGGCTCCAGAACTGGACACAGTACTCCAGGTGGGGCCTCACCAGAACCAAGTAGAGGGGCCTCTTGACCTGCTGGTCACACTTCTTTTGATGCAACCCAGGATTCGATAGCCTTCTTGGTTGTGAGTGGACACTGGTGGCTCATGTTGAGTTTTTCATCCACTGACACACCAAAATCCTTCTCTTTAGATTCTCATTTAGATTCATTTAAGATTTTGGTTTATGCATGGCCATGGTATTCACAACCCAGGTTTACTAAACCAAGTGGCTTTGGATTCTGCATTACTACACTGAGCTCTGAACTGCAGCAGCTGAGAAGTAAAGACGCCTCCCTGTTCTGCTGCCTGTGCTCCCTTGCATCTGGGGTGGCAATCTCCTACAGGAGGAAGGATAGGGTTAATTACTTCTATAAGCTGCTCATCTACATATATTGCCAAGTAGGGTCAGCGGTTCCCACAGCTGTGAACCACATCTTAGGAACAGAAGAAACCTCTAGAACTCCTCCAGAATGAGGGGATAGGCCAGAAACAAAATACCCTGCTACTCTTGTCAGCCTGCTTTTGCACAGCAGAAGTTAAATATGTGTTGTTTGGTGGAAGGCTGTGGGCAAAACCACAGAGGAGCTATTGCCAGCCCAGCCTAATTCTGTTTATCCTGTAATGGGTGATGAGATCATAGTGTGGCCTGTGCTTGCTCAACAGCTGTTCAACATTAGGGGTTAGTCAGAAATGCAAAGCTTTGGGTACTTATTCTGGGATATGAGCTCCCAAAAAAGGGTCCCGTGAGTCAGGAAGTCTGCATGGACTGGGAGATGCATCTCTGCACATCACAACTCTTTCATTAGAGGCCTAAAAGTGGATCTAAAATGCTATCTATTTTAACTTGAAGTGTTTAACTCAAGATAATGTTAAACAGCAACAGTGATGCTTAAAAGCATTACTTTTAAACTAATAATGTGCAAACAGCTGCCTTATTATTTTGGCAGTTCACAATTAAGTAGAGTAACAGAAAGCAGCTAAGAATTAAAAACAAACAAACAAACAAAAAAGCAAAGCATTTGCTGCTTCCTGCATTGGAGTTTCAAGGAGACAACTGGGTTGTTTTGTTCAGTGGCTATTCAGGATTTGCAGATACAGGGGCCTTGTGGTTCTGTCGGTTCTGCTGGTGTTGCACCAGCATTTCCCTGCAGAAGTCACTTAAACAATGCCAGTGCTGGATTTCCCTCTCCCATTTACCATGGTGGCTCAGAAGTTCCAGGACTGAAGAAATCATCACGTGAGGAAGAAAAAAATCTATCCACTCTCATATTTAGAATCATAAAGTTGCCCAGGTTGGAAGAGACCTTTCAGATCATCAAGTCCAACCATCAACCCAACTCTGACAAAAACCATCCCTAAACCATATCTCTGAGCACTGTGTCTGCCTGTCATCCCCTCCAGGGATGGTACCTCAACCACTTACCTGGGCAGCCTCTTCCAATGCTTGATAACTCCTTCAATGTAAAAATTTTTCCTATTATCCAGTTGAACCCTGCCCTGGCTCAACCTGAGGCCTCTTGTCCTATCACCTGTTGCTTGGGAGAAAAGAGTGACCAACACCTCTCTACAGCCTCTCAGGTACTTGCAGAGAGTGGCAAAGTCGTTCCTCAGTCTCCTTTTCTCCATCCTAAACAATCCTCCATCAGCTGCTCCTCATGAGGCTTATTCTCCAGACAGCTCAGCACCTTGGTTGCCCTTCTCTGTTCCCACTCCATCATCATGTTAAACTCCATCATCATCTCACTAAAGGCAGCTGTTACCCCTCAAAAAGCAACTTGTTCTCTCTTTGTCAAGTTACATACTTAGCCGGGGATCCTGCCATGTTGAGGTCTGAAGGGTGTCTTGCGTTACAGGACCCGGGCATCATGGGCTGAATGGGCTGGCTGAGAAGCAGCCTGGCACGGAGCGGGAGGAAAAAAAGAAGCAAAAGTGACATTGATGTGTCAGAAGGGCCCTGAAGACAAACCAAAGATTCCCATTCCTCACCTTCCCCACCCCCCCGTCACCACCGTGGGATGCGTGGGGGACACTGGAACTCGTACCTGAGCTGCTGGTCGTGGCTGCAGCCGGCGGCGGGCGGGCCCGGGGTGCTATCCCGCGACAGGCCAGCAGGGGGCGCCGCGCCGCCACCGCCGGGGGCTGCGGTGAAGGGCGGAGGAGCGGCGCGGGAGGCGCGGCCGCTGCCTCCCGGCAGCTCCGAGCTCCGAGAGCCCAGCTCCGAGCTCCGAGAGCCCAGCTCCGTGCTACGAACGCCCACCTCCGCGTTCCGAGCTCCCACCTCCGTACTCCGAGCACCCAGTTCTGCGCTCCGCGCCACCTTCGGGCCCTGGAAGAGAGATGGGACCCGTGGGGAAAGCACTGCCGTTAGTATGTTAAGAAATTAATAACAAAACGGTGTCATTCCCATAGCCTGCCACCCCTTTCGTACCCATTTAACGTAACCGGCCCGCAAAGCCCTTGGGACCAAGGTACTGTGAAAGCAAAGCCACCCCAGTCCTGCCATCGAGCAGTCGTGGGGGCAAAGTACCTCCTTGTGAAGACACAGTGTGTGTCTTGGTGTGGCTGTCGCTGCTGTGAAAGCCCAGTGGTGGGAATCATAGAATAGTTCGGGTTGGAAGGGAACTTAAAGATCAGCGAGTTCCAACACTCCTGCCACAGGCAGGGACACCTCTCACTAGATCAGGCTGCTCAGTGCCTTGTCCAGCCTGGCCTTAAACACCTCCAGAGAGGGGGCATCCACAACTTCTCTGGACAACCTGTTCCAGTATTTCACTACCCTCACTGTAAATAAATAAATAAACCTCCTTAAGTAGAAAAATAAACATGTTGTGAGGGTTTTTTTTGTTGTTCTTGTCTATTTATAATGCTTTTTATTTTAATAGAATCACTATAAACCAGGTTGGTTAGCAGTTAAAAACCTCCAGCTGAAGGGCTTGAAGATAAGGGTTCAGCCATGTGTGCCACATGCTGAAGAGAAACAGGAGCTAAGTTTTCTACAGAGGGAATGTCCAACAGGTGGGTGTTAAGAGTGAAAACTGGAAATACTGCGGAACTAGCAAAAAAGAAAAAAACCAAATCTCTATGCCAAGACTACTACCTTTCACAGATGTGTATTCTCCAACAAAGACTGACCTTTATTTTCCTGTGAGGAAATCTGCTACACTGACAACCTGGGGCTCTCCCACAGGTCTTCATGTACTCCCACCATGTGCCACCACAGCAGCTTCACTGCCTCAGTGGCATCCAGCTGGATTCAGGGAGTGAGCCATGAAGAAACTCAATAGGAGATGCTGCAGTGCTGACACTGCTTTTGCCAGTTCCCAGAGTGTTTGGTAAGGTTTCGTTCACAATCAGCTAAAGAAAAATAAGTAATCCTTGTCTTTTTCATACCCCCCCACTCTCTCCCTCCCCACTCAATTTTCAAGCTGAAAAAGCTGCTCAAGTAGTCCTCCTGACTAAGGTCTTCAGGAGAAAGTAAAGTAAATGCTGTAGAGAGATTCATTATCATATTGATAATAGATAAAAACAAGGAAGGAAAGGCCAAAGCATGCTTATAGGACTGACATACTCTCACTTGTCTGTTTAATAGCAGCATCTTAGAACCACAGAAAGCATTGGGACCTTTAAAGGCCACCTAGTCCAACCCCTCCCTGCACTAGATCAGGCTGCTCAGAGCCTCATACAGCCTGGCCTTGAATGTCTCCAAGGATGAAGCCTCCACCACCTTTCTAGGATCTTCTTACCATAGAGATGCTTCTTTGTTCAGAGAAGTGATTACCTGGCTGGATATCACACTTGCTTCTCTCAGTGCTTGCTGGTTTGCTGTTTGCGAAGATGCAATTTGTCCTTGAAGTTGAGGACTGGGGACAAGCTGCTGCTGTGAAATAGCCCCTGACCTCTGCTGTAGCTGTTGTGGCTCTGGCTGCTGAGTGTTGCTAAAGCTCAGGGACACTGTTGGCTGCTGTAAGAACATCTGGAAAAGAAGGAACAAGGGTTTAGTTGCATACCCCAGCAGTCCTGGATAATGAAGGTGACCATTAAATGCAAAGATCTTTTCTAAAATAAAGTTATCTCATTTCTGGATTCCCTATACATTTACTGTTACAGAATCATACAATGGGTTGAGTTGGAGGGGACCTTCAACGTCATTCACTGCTGCAGTGAGCAGGGACATCTTACACTAGATCAGGTTGCTCAGAGCCTCATCCAGCCTGGCCTTGAATGTCTCCAGGGATGTGGACTCCACCATGTCTCTGAGCAACCTGTTCCCATGGCTCACCACTCTCACAGTGAAGAATTTCTTCCTAATGTCTAATTTAAACCTACTCTGCTCTAGTTTAAAACCATTGCTCCATGTCCCGTCACTACATGCCCTGGCAAACAGTCCCTTGCCAGCTTCCCTGTAGGCCCCTTAGGTACAGGTAGTAGGCTGCTATTAGGTCTCCCTGGAGGATTCTCTTCTGGCTGAACAGCCCAAACTTTCTCAGCCTGTCCTCCTAGGAGAGGTGCTGCAGCTCCCTGATCATCCTCATAGTCCTCCTCCGGACCTGCTCCAATAGGTCCATGTCCCATTAGTTAAGAATGACCTATCTTGCCTATATTTACAGTTCTGTTGTCTCCAGTTGCTTGATTTCTTGTTCTGTAAGTGTATTCATTACTTGTGAAATGTGTCCTGAATGTACAAGTCCTCTTCAGGGGGGTTGGAACTCGATGATCTTTAAGGTCCCTTCCAACCCAAACTATTCTATGATTTTATGATTCTCTCTGTGGGGCAGGCACAGTACTTGTAAGGGCAGTTCCTTGTTCTGGTAGTGCTGATCACAGTGAAGAGAGTAACTCGAGTTTTTTTCAGTCCTTTCAATAAATTCAGACTGTTTTTTTAGACAGTGCTGGTTTTGAATCTGTCTCTGGAAATTCAGCACCTTACATACAGTTGGCTTGTTGAATGTTTTTAATGAGGCCACAACCAGGCCAGAGCTGTCTGTTGAATGGCTGTGTCCTTATCATTGAGGAGATGTGTAAACAGACAGCTGCTGTCATTTATCTGATTTCCCATCAGGTAACTGTCACCCAGTGTTCTTCCTAACTGTGTCTGCATTTGACTTGTGCAAAAGAGGTAGCAGCTCCTCTGTTAAGAGTTTCTGCATATAATATGCTCTCCATGCCTGCATTGCAAGATGAAGCTTTCTTCTTTAAAAGTTGCAGGACTTGGGAATTTTTTGCTTTTCTAGAGGCTATTTCTTTTATTAGAGCCTTATAGAGGAAAAAAAAAAAAAGCATGTTTAAAAACTGTGAATTATTTATGCTACAAGCTATCTTTGCAGTGTTTTGAAGATAGCCTTTTGCCACAGAGGACTATATAGGGGTACACATCCCAGGAAGTCAAAGGCATTTTTGGTCTGATTTTGATCTGATTCTGATTCCACACCCGTGCCACATGTGTGGAACTCCATTAATTTAAGTGGCACTACTTAGAGTTTAAATGAAATCAGAATCAAAATTATTCTCTTCATTATTAATCCATCAGTCTCATGCCTAGCAGTGTGTCTGGGGTATGCCCAGTAATTAGTACACCTTTCTGCAACTTATTGCTAAATTATCAATTCCCTAAACTATCATGTCCCCTCTAATTTCTATTGGAAAAAACCCATACCTTTCTGCAAAGCACCAACAGAATGCATTGCTTTTCTCTGCAGTGGGTTGATCCATCATATTTGTACTTATCAAGCTTTTAAAACACAGGTTTTATTTAAATCTGATAAATTTTTAATGAATTTTTGTGTGCCAAAATCTTACTCAGAAATAAGGTGCAGACAAAGCTTACATTAATCAGCTGGGAGAGAGGGGCAATTAAGGAAAATGTTAATGGACCTACAGCAATGGTTTGTTTCAGGTGCTGGAGGCCAACCACATCTCAGAGATGTCTGACAGAAATAAATGGGTCAAGTAGCAGAGTTGGAGCTGCTCACAGCAGGTCTGAAACTAGCTCCGAGTGTTTTCTTTTAAAAACACTGCTGACTGAGTTTGGAGCCATGACATATCAGAAAGACAGATGGTCTCACAACTTCTGCCAAGTAAATAGGTCTTATTATGAATAAATCAAAGGCAGAAATAGTGAAAATTCATTTTTTATTGCTTATTTTCTGCATATAGAAGCTAAGCTTTGGACATGTTTAGTAAATGAACTCATTTGATTAGCTCTAGCAATGAAAGTGGTCACCACTCGCATAAATTTTGATAGAAAGACATTTGATGTAGAATTCAGAACAAATAAAGCAATCAGTGTGTCTCAGAAATGGGATGGGGAGCATAAGCCCACTGGTGCTGCTCAGATCACTGCAAATGAAGACCTTTAGGAGGATTATCTGAAGTGTTCTCCCTTTATGTGGTAGACAATGGAGAAATACTAAGTTTATCCAGTGCAAAGTCAATGTCTATCAACTTGAACTCAAAGCAGAGTGAGAACTTGCAGTGAACAACTCACTTTGCAGGAACCTGCCTGCTTGCACGCCTCACTCCCAGATGAAGACCAAGGAGCTTATCCTTGAAAGAAAGCAAAGTAACCTACTTTGCAATTACCAAAGTGTGCCACTGGGTAGGAATGTGTGCTCTTAATGGCTGTCAGCTAATATGCTATAAATTTACAACCAAGTTTATCCCAGTAAACCAATTTCATTTGTTCATGCATTCATACCCTGAGAGGGCTCTGAGTGTTCTGTACCTAGGGACCCTCTGTTGCACTATGATGGCCAAAGCAACATAATTACCGTCTGAACATCAATGTCCTGGAAAAAACAAGCTCAGGGCAGGCAGCAGTGGTGCCATTTAACCTGTATCCCTGCAGAACTGGAAGACTCGAGGTGCCTCATAAAAACAAGAGTTAAGCTAGGAGAGGATGGAAATGTGGAATTTCTACCTGCTAGTAAAGCCTAAAAGTATGAACATGCTTTATTTGGACAGAGGTTTTTCATAATGTACCTCTTTTGTGGTAGTCCTGTCCCTGAGAAACACTGAAATATGGCAGCTTTAGATAACAATAGAAGCCTCATAATAAAGAATGAGAACTTCTCTGGTCTCAGCAAATCCAAGTAGATAAATTAGCATCCCCCTAACTGCACTGCTGCTAATGACGTGTCTCATGGCTGATTTTGTGGACTGCAAGGTCAGTGAAGCATCTTACAAATATATTTTAATTGGCTAGCTCGTTAACATAACATAGCAAAGCAGTGAGGGAGGAGAGGGACCCTCTGTCACTGCTGCCCACTCATTCCGAGGTTGATGGTCCCATCTGTTAATGGAGGAATCAATTGGTAAGACACCATGAGGAAAACGGGCCTAACTTTACCTGTCCTTTGGATAATCAGGGGATTATAGCTTTTGGGCTCATTGTTACAGGCATTGAGACTCTTTTCTGTATGTAAAATAAGGAAAGATGAGAAGCACAGCACTGGGAAGCCGAGATTGAATGACTTCTAAAGGAAGTCATGGGGCTTTCCTTCTTGTCCCTTCCCTTCTAAGGTAGCCTGATTTGCAAATGATGGGTAGCTGTGGATGCTCTCATTTGTAGCTCTTGCAGGCTGATCAGGCTCAGCCCTTCTGCCTTCCTCACCATCCACACACAATTCATTAGCTAGACTGTTCAAATGTGGAGCAGACACAGCATCCTTCAGACTTCTGAGGTTACTCTTAAGGCTGCTGTCCCTCACACTTGAGATTGTCAGGAAAAGCAGTAAAGAGGGATTTAATGGGGTTTTGAACAGTTTTGTTCTGGGCCCACAACTCTCCTACTAGTTTCATCTTTCATCACACGAGGCTCTTGGAAATAGTTTCTCACTCAGACTGTCAAGCTCAACATCTGTCCAGTTTGGAAAGTACTTCTTGGTGGACTGCAGTTTTGAAGATCTCTGAAGGAAATGGAAATGGGGCTTAATTCTCTGCACAGCTACCCGTGCACTTCTGTGTGAAAGGGAGTGAAGCAGTGGGGAAGATATGCTAATAAATCAGCTAACGAGGGAAAACCAGAGAACACTTCCCCCTTTTCAGACAGCCTACGGTATTCCACCATGCTTACAGCCCTTCCATGCAGAATATTAAAGAGACCAGAAATGTGCTTGATCATAAAGCTCACCTCTTCGCTGCTATGCTTTGTAGCTCTGGTAATAGACTCAGATCAATGTCTGCAGACATCAAGCTCCCTGAATGATGAAATCTGGACAGCAAAGCTCGTGGTTGGATTTCTGATTTGACAGTTTACTCCTAGCTGCCCGTGAATCATGAAAGTGCTGCGAGTGAAAGTGTTGAGGCTTTCTTTAAAGTTGCCCCTTCCTACCCTAGTAAGTCAAAGCTAATTCCTGGCCTCACTCTTTCCCTTCAAAAGCACAGTAATTTCTTTCTGTAGCTTGATTGTTTGGGGTTTTTTTTAAATCTAGACAAAATGGGAGAAGGAAGAGGGTCTGGCTGTGGGTCAGTGTAACCTCTCACATCACCTTGTTTGCTTGCTCTGAGGAGGATGAAAGGCACTCCAACAACAGAGAATGACACCCTCCCCATTCCCCACCCCTTGCATCCAGAATTTCCCCTTCAGGCAGATATACAGCCCCTGCATTTCTGAGCTGCCCTCCTGTCCCTCCACCTCTCAGTTCTGTGTCTGCAGTAAGCTGGGAATGGACAGTAATGACAAAAGAGAACTTGTACTGGTCCAAAAATCTTTGGTACAGTCTTCATGTGGGAGAGGATCACCCAAATGGTATAGCTCTGTGAGTTGGTATGAGGTGAGTAGTATGAAAGTACTCATCAGTTACCCTTTGGGTTTTCTCTTTTCTCTACTTGAGCTCCCTTTGAGCATATCTGAGAATCCTTCCTATGGTCTTAATTTATTAAAAGTCCCTTTGCACAGATGGGAGACAGATACGTAAAAATAAATGTGTATAAACACGTGCTCCAATCTTCTATTTTTGCTTCAATTATGCGGAAAAAAAGGATGAATGTATCTAACTTTTGGAGTCTTCACCGGAAGAAAGTAATGGTTTTCACCCAATTAAAAAGAGAAGAAGTGAGAATATCATGTCCCCTCATATTTGTAATAGCAATAATAGCTTTCAGACATATGACAAGATTCTGAACTGAAGGCCAGTTAATTGCAGAGAGACTTTCTCTTCCCATTAATCAAAGCCAATGCAGAACCAATAAAGAAATAGACTGAAGTTAAATCTGGCCTACCCATACGCTTAAAAGACACCAGGAGCAGGGACTCCTGTTTTTGGGACCCATCATTGCTGTGCTGTCTTCCAGCAGTGAACATGTAGCAGCTTAAGTGTCAGACATTCTAATTTGGCTTCACTGATTCCTTAATTGCCTAAACATACAATACCAATTTGTTTTAATAAGTGAAACTGTATTTCACAGATGCTGATGATGCGTGAGCTGTGGAAGCTGGGAGCAAAATCCCCGCGGGCTTCAGCAGGTCCCAGGTTTTCATCCTGTGCTTAAAATACTCTTTGAGACATTTGTTTCATTGTGACAGAGCTTGCCTTCTTAAAAAAACCTTGTTACTACAACACTCGCAGCGGGTCCCCAATGAAGCATTTCTAGCAAGGGTCATTCAACTTGGCATTTATAGCTAAATTATGAGGGACATCACAGTAATTGCCCCGTGTTCAGAAAACTTCCATAAAACAGGATGATTCGTCCATTTGTCACCAAGTGAAACCTGCAACACACTGAGCTGCACTTGCTATTATTTCTGAGGTGTAGTAGACACGAGAGGTAGTACAAAGCAGGCACCACAGCTGGTGAATTAAATGTAGATACTGTATTTGGGTGAATTCTAGCTCTGTGTAGGAAGTATCAAAGGCAGGAGAGGAGCAACCTCAATCAGCTTTGCCCAAAAGGCTTAAGTTGGTCCAGTGCAGAACAAATTCAGACACCTTCCAGGTGTGAACACATGAACATCAGCAGAGGTTTGGCTTTTTTTAACATGATAGGAAATTAATCTCTTGTGCTCTGTATCTGGGCTGGGGTAAGGGTCAGGAAAACAGGGAGCAGATGAAAGAGATGTGCACTGTCTGAAGGAAGGCTGTTGGCTAGGGGAGAGCTGGACAGACATACTGAGCACTAGTAATCCCAACATGAAGCAAGCAGTGAGTGGATGGAAATAATGAACTGAAGAGACAGAATCATTGCCAACCCTGAACTTGGACACTTTTCTATTATAGTTGCTCAGTCTTAAGACTCAGCAGATAAAGATTAAAATGCTACACTTAATGACCCAAGTCCTTCTTCTCCTCCTCAAGTTGATCTATTTCTTCCATCTCTTGTTCCAGAGAGTTCCTGAATCTCTTTTGATGTAGGCATCTCAAGTGGCTTTCAGAGGGTAACATCCTTATTCAGATAAGCATATTTCCTTATATCCAGGTTTCCTGGACCCTGCAGCTAATTTTAAGTCATCAATCCTATCAACAGCCACACAGGAGAGGATGTTTCGCTCTTCCCCTCCCAGCAGTAACACACCTGTACACTGGAGTCCTGGACCAGGCAGAGCTGCTCCTGAATCTTCTGCAATTCCTCCTGCTGCCACCGGATGTTGGCCTGCAGGATCCGAGTCCGCTGCTCTAGCTGGTCCTTAATGGTCTGGAACATGCTGAACTGTGCTGAGAACTGGGGAAACAAAAACAAAATAAAAGAGGGGAAAATCAGTCATTATAATACAAACAGACCTCAGCGGAACATTGTTCTGCAAGAAGTTATTGGTTTCTTGATTGTAAAGCACAGCCAAGGGAATAGAAGATGTGTTTGTAATATACTAACAGCTAGGCAGAGATAAATCTTGCCTATTTTCAATTTTACACACATATATTAAATTGCCTCAGTAAGAGTGATCTGCTTACAGCTGACCCCATTCTGTTAGGGAATTATCAAAAGGACTGTTTTTGAGAGTATGCTACTTTAAAATATCAAGAGCATCTTAATTGGATGGCAAATGAGTGCATTATTTTTATTAGCCTGTAGTTTGGAGCCCTCAGTGTGTCATAACTGTACATTCCAGATGTGTTTCAGTAACTTTTGCCTTTTTCCACACACAAATAGCAATGCTGAAATGGTTTATTTGGCTGAAGGCTTTCCATGGCATCCCACGACAGCTGACCACAATAAACACTTGCTAGATTTCTACAGCTGAGTAGCAATCAAGCTGCAAGAAATACTCAGGAAGTTATTTTTGTGCATGAAGTAAAAGGAATGGCTCAGCTCAGGGCAGGGAAGGGCTATTCTAAATAATAACATAAAACAAGAGACCACTAATCAGGGTCAAGAAGAAAGCGTAGCCTCCAGTAGCAAGCTGACTCTGGCACAAAGTGGAATCATTCACTAAGTGTGGGGGGGGACTAACAGGACAATAAATTTCAGATTTTATTTGGCATTTAGGGATATCATTCAAAGTCGACCAAAGTAAACTATTATTTTAATAGGCTTTGGAATAGTTGCTTTGTATGAGCTCATGTTCCAAAAATAAAAAACAGTCTTTGGGAAAAAAAACCCAAAAACAACAACAACAACAAATCTGTAAGCATTTCTGTAATCAAGACTTCCAAGACCTCTCTGAAAACATGTGGGTGTCCAGGCTAAAGAAGAATAATGGTTTTGCTGTGACTTAAAAACAGTGCCCTGTTTCAGTGGCTCTGTGCTACTGGGTGAACTACTGCATGCTGTTGGAGCTGTCTCTCTCTCCTTTTCTATTTTAACACAATGAATAGATAAGTGGAAACATCCAATATTTGGGAAGTAGGACAAGTGATTCAAAGGGACATCCAGCACTGCTGGTTGCAGCCCAACTCCATGTTCCTGGAGTCCCAGGTACCCTCATCTCACGAGTGAAAATCTGCTGTAGCTTGCTTAGATGAGATGCATCCAAGTCCTGCTTCAACCTGGGTTTGTACAATTCTTTTTGTAAAGATGAGTCTTGCAACCTAGTTCTTCATACAAACTCTGTTCTTGAGGACTACTCAAGTCTTTAAAAGGATCCTTATCAGAAAGGAACTGGAAAAAAATTTTACTCAAAAGCTTCACTTAAACTGTGTGGCTTGCTGATGGAGACTTTTCATTAATGTGCAGACACCTCAAACACACTTTGGGAAAGGAATGCCATCTTCTTTAATTAAAAAACATACGGAATTTTATGACAGATAATTCTATAATCTTTTTATAATTCAAGTAAAATAAAATCCACTTCCAGACCTTAGTTTTGAATTTCAATTTGCTTTGTGAAGTCGCATGGAAAGATATATTGCTGTTGATTTAAAATTATTATTCCTTAATTTGTTTCAGCACCGTCTTGTAGTTACCATATTCTTCTAATATTATTTTTCTTTTTAATTTGCTTTTTTGTATTAATACTCTTAAGAGTAACAATTATCTGGTCTACTAGAGTGAAAGCCATTACAGAAGGTGACAAAGAACTCATCTCTTTTGCTTTTTTCCCTCTCACTCCCACTCCCAAATTTGTTGATAACTCTAGCAGTGAATCCTATGATTACAAAGCTTCTATTGTTTTTGCATAATGGGACACTAACAGCAACTGACCTGTACCAGAAGGGATTTATCTCAAGATCATTAACTGCTCTACTAATTAAGGGAGAAATAATAAATCAAAAAAGCCTAACTCAAAATGTTCCATGGGAAACACTACACAGCTATAACTCTACTGTCAGAAGCTGCTTTTAATCTCACTTAGTTGTGTACAAATTTCTATAGGATTCTCAGAAAAGTACATGTGCTACTTGTGCCAGCTTCTAGGTACAGCCAAGCATAGAAGACTAAACCTATGAAAGGATCACCAGTTTAATCAAGGTTTGTTTACAGCGGTAATTCTAGTTGGATTTCTTAAAAAAAAAGATATACTGATGCTTTTGAGATCATGTTGGCAGTTGTTTGGGTAAGGACAGGTTCAGTGATGCTGATGGTCCATACGGGGTGTACAGACCAGGGAGAGGGACCAGCCATTCTGGGCTGTGACTCCTCGCCACCAGTATGGACAACTGAAAGAGACCAGCTGGACTGTGTCCAAGAAGGGATGTTTCTCTCCACCAGGTGCTACTCCAGGGTGCCAGGGCTTTTCCCTTCCTCTGTGTGCTGGGGGTGCTGCAGCTACAGCCCCTTTGTCTTTCAGGATGGTCCCTAGTTTCAGATGAGGTGAAAAAAATGATGGATACTTCAAAGACATTCTCTTCCAAGTTTCATGACAATAGGTAGCCGGGTAAAGAAAATAATTTTATTTTTTATCCTCATTTCCCTTGACCCTTTCATTTCTGCCTACGTTTCCACGTTCCATCCTTCTGGCCAATGCTAGAGACATGCAACAGGAGGGTTGTGAGAGTGTCAAAAATGCCAGGTTGCTGTAGAATTATGAAGGCTATAGCTGATAAAAGGAGAAATGGATCCACTTGTCCCTTCTTCCCAGGTGAAAGGCTGGGCTGGTGACCAGCCTTGCAAGGTGCATCCCCTGGGAAACTGAATGTCATTAGTTTTGCAGCTCACCAAACAACCTGTCCCTTCCTTCTCTCCTCTGAATAACTCCTCTGCGCAATCCTAAATGGATTATTAGTGCTAATTATTATTCAGTCATCAGCATCCGCTGTGTTGTAGGAGATTTTAATTTATTACAATGAGGAAGGCAAACAAACAAATACTCTAATAGGCAGCGCTTGGTCTAAAGTAAGCCATTTACATTCAGGTGACGTCTAGAGCTGTGCGGTCTGTCTGTTCAGAGGAGCAAGGCAGACGTGACAACCACATTTTGGCAGAGACAAAACCATCGCAGCTTTGCCTCAAAGTGAAACTAATCAAAGTTCAAGCAGATGGTGCCTGAGGTGGGAGCTGGCTGTTTGCTGTGGTTGTGGTCACTTAAAATGTTCTTCCCTCTCTGCTGCTGTCCCGTAGTTCAGTATTAGTCACAAGGGTGCCTGTCAGAGCAATGGGTCCTCGTGTGGCCATTTGGCCTTTCAGCCATTGATTACCTTCAGCAGGGGGTGAGAGACAAAGTGGCAGTGGGGAACACCCTGCCCAGCTCCTCCTCCTGGGCTGGCAGGAGGAGTCCTGCCAAAGTATGGCTAAAAGCAATGAGCTTGTGTTCTGCTGCTAAATGTTAAGAAATGGTCCGCTTGGAAATGGAGGATATGTTGGTGGTAGGAAACATGCATACCTGGGTTTTGACACTCCCTCACTGGAGGGACCTTGTCTTTTGAATAGTTATCTTACTGTAGGCTGACACATTTATTTTAAGATGGGAAGTACAGAAGAGTTTTGTAATTTTCATCATCATTTGCAGAAATCACCCAAGTCTTTGGAGACTTGCTGCTTCTCCCAGAAGTACTGCAATGGGATGTGAGCCTCAGCTACTTGAGATGCATCCTGGTGCAATTTCCTAGCTCCACAACAAAGAAAGCTCCATCCCGAGCATCACCAGGAGCATTGCTGTGACCTTAGTGCCAGTAAGGAAGGGGGCTGCCTCCATGGACAGACTCTAGCTAGCTCTCTTCCTTTCACTGAGATTTAGCCAGCCCAAAAAGACTGAACCAGTGGCCATGCAACTAGTTTGTGTTCTGATTTGATGGAGAAGAAGTGGAGCTGGTGTGCCAGTGAGAGAGTTATACTGAGGAAGGATAAGGCAGCGAGGCAAACAACTAGTAGAGCGTCTTTTCACAAAGAGCTTCAATGGAGAAGAAAGGGAGGCAGAATAAAGCTAAACAAAACATGACTGGATTTGTAATAAATAAACTAATTGATGTTTGAAAGTGCATTAATGAGTGGAAGAGAGAAATATATGTAAAAGAAAATGACTGCTCAAAGCAGATAATTGATATGCCATTTCTTTGCTGCATGCTGGTGCAGAGTTGTGAAATGAATATTAAACATGGAAGATAAATGAGAATTTTAAGGCAAGGTTCTTCAGAACTTTCTGTGTTATATATGCTACAGGAAGAGACTCTGGGATTTTGTGAGTAAGTAAAGGATATCAGTTATATAAACTGTCCAGGTCCAGGACTACCCTGTCATTATTAAACTCAGAGGATGACAGCATGTATGATCACAGTATGACCACAGGAGAGAAACAATGTCATATGAACACGGTACTGAAATTCACTCCTTCAAAATCCACTGCAAACAAAACACTGAGGTAGCTTTTTGCATCCCACTTTTGAGATACTGGTTTATAGATTTCACCAGAGAAATTTGTCTCTAGTGGTATCCTCTCTGCTGCTGGCACACTCACAAAATGAGTTTTGTTGAACCAGCACGTCCCTTTCTGCATCAGCATAGCCAAGCAGGTGTTTTTAGTAGGACTGGAGGCCTTTGTTAGTTTTTGGGTTTAATTCTCGTTATGACCTTGATTTTGATGGGACCTGATTCTGTAGAAGCAAAATTGAAAACTCCTCTTCCATTTGTTTTTTGTCCTCCTGTGAAATAGATGTGTGTGTGCACCTGAACATGCACATGCCTGGTCTTCTGTTCAGTGGATTTGGGGATTTTAGCAACTAAAGAGTAACTCGTAAGCTCCAAAAGGAGAAAGTATCGGGACATAGCCAAGTGACATATATTCCACCTCCAAATTCTCAACTAACCTGTGCCAGAGGTGCAGGCTGATTTTGTAGGATCGCTTGAGGCAGCAGCTGCTGTGGGAGAAGCTCACAGGAAGGCTGAGAAGGCAAAGAAACCTGTGTTAAAAACAAAACAAACCTTTGTAAGTTTGGCTCCTTCAAATTTTAAGTTTCTTCTAATGCCATGGCTTCTGTGTAAGTAATTTGTATTGATAAGCCATGTAGGTGGCACCTGATTTTATGGTGAAGTTACCTGAAGGGTGGTAGGTTGACTGAGTCTATGTACAGAT
Source organism: Turnix velox (assembly GCA_013400935.1). Classification (NCBI taxonomy): domain Eukaryota; kingdom Metazoa; phylum Chordata; class Aves; order Charadriiformes; family Turnicidae; genus Turnix; species Turnix velox. The sequence continues at coordinate 61,999 of VZTY01035097.1, forward strand.
AAATCCTGCTGCCCACTTGGTGTTCTTGGCAAAGGTGTATTAGGCTCTGCAGTCAGCTTTGTTGGTGTAGCTGTAAGAAAAGTACCACAGAGTTCTCACAAGCTGGAAATCCCTCCCACTTCAAGTGAGAATTACAAGTCTTGGCTAGAAGCTATTATGGCCTGGTTAAATGCCAGCACAAGTCAAAGTTCTTGCTGACTTCAATGGCAGTAAAATTAAAATGATAAAGAGGGCCCGGGCAAAGATAAAGGTAATTGAAACAGATTATGATTCTGTGCTCCAACGAACAAAGAAGAAGGACCCAAGAGCTTCTGTAAAACAGCTCCCTTCATATGAGCTGAATAACTATAAAGACTTGACTGGAGCATCCTGAATCTTGGCCGGGAGAGAATCACCCACAGGCTGTTATTACTCATGTAAGTCTAGAGGAGCTTTGTATTGCTCATACTGATGCCCTCAAATCTGAAGGCAGAGGTCCTTATTTCAACAGATTGAAACAGCAGGACTCACGGCTAGTCCTGCTACTCATTTCCCAGTGTTTGGACAGTTGCACTAGAATCTTCCCTCTTCTGCATTACCATTTCAGATGATACAGCTGATCAGTGATGAACACATAACACTGATAACTCGTAAAAGATTTTCAAACTAGCAGCTGTGAAATACGGGGACGCATTCTGTAACTTAACTAAATAAGAAGTAATACAGTAACTCAGGAATGCCACTCACATGCAGGGTCAGACTTGGGTGTGTGGGAAGATTTTGGTGAGCTCCTGGATGACACTGAGGGTGTCCGACTAGCACTGAGGATTGAGGCACCAATATCAAGTGCATTAAAGTGCTGTTCAGGATCCAAGCTGGTGCCACTGTCCTGAAACAAGATAAAAAAAAGAAAAAGAAAATAGCTATTGCATCTGTCAGGATGAAAACATTTTGAAATGCATTTAGTAGGGACTGCACACCCAGTTCTTAGGCTGGCCTAAAATGACTTGAGCAGAACTAATACCAAGTAGGGCAGCAGAAGATGTGGGCAAATGTGTCGATGTTCTTTACAAATAGCATTTAACTAATGCATTTGACAAAGAGCTATCACTGAGTTGGAAATAAATAGCTGGATGTGACAGTGACTGCAACCTCTGTGAGACACTCAGCCATGAACCAAGGAGAAGCTTTTCTTTCTTCTCTCAGTGGATCACTAAGAGGGAGCCAAGAAGGCCAGTTGCTAAAACATATCCAAATGAATCTTTAAACTGTAGTGCACTGCCAAGAAAAGGTGGAGACACATTACATTGCCCCTGCTCATGTTCCATGTAATTTCTGGCTGTTACCTGTCTCCAAGTTTATCTTTTCATGAGCTTATCCCATTTACTTCAAAATTATTCAACTGAGCAATGAATTCTAACTTGAGGGAATCCACCCAGGAAGACAATGCTGTAGTCTTCACTGATGTTAACACAGAAAAAAAGTTGTGATTATTATGTACATTAATGAAAAAAAAACCATTTCTATCTTTTTACCTTTAGTGCTGAGGACACAACCTCTGAGGACACTTCTTCCAAGCCCACCTCCTGCCTCCTCTCCACGCGAACATCTGCATAACTGAATGTAAAATACAGCTGTATATATCAATATGGCATTGTTATATGTGCTATATGTATAAATGTAGCTTAAGAAAATGGAGAAGCAAATCATTGTAACATTTTACAGGTTCAATGAATAGCTGAAAAATCACTCAAGTCAAATGCTACTAAATAACATTTAAGAGATATTTAATTTTCAGGTTTTGTTCTGTTCCCATCTTCTTGAAGTCAAAATGTACATTAAAGAAGTACATATAAAGGTCAAGTTCACAGCCTACAGCCTCCTTGTAACTTCACTGGAAAGCTTCCACACATCTCTTTAAAAAATCTTGTAAGGATTAGAGCTTAACTAATTAATAGGATAGTGAAGGGATCTGTCTTTTCCCTATTTTTGCATAAAATGGAAAAAGGCAACAGTTAATCTACCCCTGTTTCACAAATCAAGCTTTGGATAAAGTAAGGTTTAGTCTGATCCTTTTTTCTATAATGAACATATATCCTCCAGAGAGGTCAGTTTTCCTCTTTCATTATATAAAAGACATAATTTTTCTAAGAGAAAATTTTGGCAGACATGAGGATGCTCTTATCTTACTGTCCTTTATGTCCCCGTTGGCTGATGAGATTTTTCCATACCTTACCACCATGTGTGTGCACACAATGAACTCTGGCTTGGAGTTCCACTGGTGGTAGGTGATATAGTAATGGGTCTGGAGCCAGATCCACTGCTGTCCTTTGGTCAGAAACCGATAGCAGCACGACTTCCCCTTGCCAAACTGCATCACTGTCAGCAGAAAATAACACACCTTGTAGCACAATTTGTGATGTGAAAATGACATGAAATACGAGAAGTGTGATGAAAGCACCATCAATCCCCAAGGAGAAGAGGAGTCCAGGCACCTTTCTAGGGAGCCTTGTCAGCCTTGTGACAGAGCAAGCATCATAGGGATCAGTAGGTGTCTTTATCTGATACTTCAAATGGTACATTCCCACAAAGTACAATTAGCCTCAACTTTGGACACTAACGCATTAATGTCTGCTACAACTTAAACATAGATCTTACCCTGGTTTATCTGCTGATCACATACTGCTTAATTAGGCATCTGGGATTAATCTCTAAGAGTCGTCATCTTAAGCTCTGTAGCAGCACACAGGATAAAAATGCTTGAAAAAGTGAGTTTTGTGCATAAATGGATTCAGAATGATGTAAGCATAGGAGGTAACACTGTGCAAAAATCACTTGAAACAGAAAGAAAATTCCCAGACTGACAAGAATTAAAAGTGCAGGGAACTGGTGTGTATTAAAGTTTTTAAAGATTCACTGGCAAAACTAATGTCTGCTTTTCCCCTCAGTGACTTCAAACGTGCACATTTAGCCTTTCTACATTTTAATGTCAACATATAAAACCTAACAGTCATGAGATATTTTCAGGCCACCCAGAGGTGGAAAGATGAAACGTATCAACCAGCTCTGTAAGCAAATATTTAAAAGGATTGTTTCATTTTCTCTACTTAGCGAAAGAGTTTTTAAATTAAATCTTAATAGACTGTATTTGAATAATCACAGGTAATCCTAAATGCGTGGTGAACAACATTAGGTAAATAATGCATAAAATTTTTACAAAATGGGATCTTTTCTGAGATAGCTTGAGCTATTCCTGTATATCCTTTACTAATGGAGTGGGGGTCTAATTGTTGAAACTTTGTCCATTCATCTCACTAACTGCTTCTAGGGATATAAAACGTAAAATTGAATTTTTTAGAGCTCAGTAAGTTTGGCCCAGACCCTAATTAGATGCAGTGCCACCAATCTGCTGTAACTTCTCTAAGGCAGGCGGTAGGTGTGAGACCAGGGTCAAAAGTTGAAACCAATTTGAACTGTATTTTTCACTGAGGAGACGTATCCTAGTGACTCTCCAGGAACTTGGGCTATGAGATACTTACAGTGTTCATGGCACCTTGCTAGCAGCTCTAGGTCATCTATGTGGTAATAGTCGTAGCCAGAAGTACCCAGCACTTCAAAAGGCAAGTATCCTATAATCGGAGGTGCTCTGCAGTAAGGCACAACATCAGTCAACTCATAAATCATGAAAGAAACAGTGGTTCTGTATGCTGGCACATATGGAAGAAGCCTAAACTTGCTCTCACTCATTGGTGCAAAGTCACCCACTCCAGGGGACTAGATCTCCACTATCCCCTGCCTTGTGCCAGGGATGCCTAGCTGGTCACAGCACCTTCCCCGCAGGACACAGCTGTGGCTGCGCCATCTTTCTGGGGAAAATGTGGGTGTGGAAAGTGAGTCTCTTGGGGACCTTCACACAAGAACGTGCTGTGAGGGAGCCATTCCCTGGCTGTTCCTTGGCCAGGGTCTTTGCTGTGGCTTCCACAGTCCCCACAGTCCCACAGTGGCTGGAGGTGATAGGAAGCCATCATCTGCTGGGACTAGGCTGTGCCACTTCCCTCTGGGTGCCCTCAGACCTTATCCATTCCCTGGTGAGGCACTTCCCTTGTGCCTTTGCCAGCTTGGTTGCCTCAAGGCCAGTACAGACTCCCTCCACAGCTTGGAGGGAATTGCTCACACAATGGCTGGATTTGACAAGAATGATTTCTGTAGCTGTATAATATTTAGTCAATTTTGATGCGTGACAGGCTTTGGTCAGTTTAAATTTTTAAAGTAAATAAGAAAAGGCTACTCACAAATTATTCAGCCTGAGAGAGAGAGCAGTTTTGTTTTAAAAGACTGATAAAAATAAATGCAGGCTAAGTTAGTAGATATAATATTTTGTAGGAATTTCATTGGTTGCCTTCCCATTTAAACATGAAACTATTTGAGAGAACTGCGTTTATGAAAAACAGCAGTAGGCAAGTACTATACACAATCAGAAGTGCTTTTCTTGTCACCAACCTGTGATCAAGGAATAAAAATTTCCACTCTAGACTGTGTCTTGATGTGAATTCCTCTAGAGGTTCTTCTACGACGCACATCTCCTGTATGGTAAAGAAAACCGAATTACTGAGCTGCAGCTTCATCTCTCAGCTTCATCTACCTTTTGTTAGCTATAAATAAATGGTGTATGAGAAGAGAGAACAGAGGATTTACACATTTTCTGGCAGTTCAAGTGAGAAATCTATTGCATTTATGAATGCTAACATTTTTGCAGGAGTTGAGGAGGACAACTGGTGATGCATGTGGATTTAAGAGTCATGAATGTAGCTCAGGTTGACAAAGTTTTTATGGCTTTGAAGCAGTGCCCACGGTGTGATAGCTGTGCTCCCCACAGTCCTGAAGAGCAATGCTCCTTCCCAACATTCATTCTGTGTTTGGTCCCACCTCAGTTGGACATATCTTTCTTGCTCTCTTTGTGTTACTTAGAAGTATCCACCACCCTTGCCCAACCCTTTTTAACGTCTGCCCTCTGAGCTGTCTTTGGAAGAGACGACACTCTCTCTCCCACTTAACAGCAGGGGACACTTTGTACTGTGGAGGGGGAAGTGCCTTTTCAGGCAGGCATCTTGTATGAGACCCATCAGATGGGTGAAAGGTGGTCATGTTGTCTTGTGCTTCACTCCTGCAGTGAAGAATCTGTCCCATAATACTCCCAGCAGCCCTGGGAGCCCATGGGAGTGATAATTAATGAGTGAATTACAGTAGGTAGGGAACAAGGCTGACTGTCAGTCAGGGCATCCTTGGCCAAGAAGGATGGGGATGAGGATGTATTTGTCAGGGATCAGTTTCTGGGTGCAGGTGGGAAGGGCAGGATGGATGGCAGCATGGTGTATGCCCACATGTGGGCTGGGGTTGAATGCATGCTCCATGGCCAGCTCTCAACCCACTCACATCTCTCTTTTCCTCTCTCCTCCTCTGTCACTGGAGATTTTCAGGGGCAGCTCCAACTCCATGGGTTGTCAGCCTGTAGGCAGACCCCTGGATGGGACTTGCCAGCACCGGCACTCAGGATTTGGTGGCATCCAGGGTTACTGGACAGAGGGTACCCCCTCTGTCTTTCCTGCAGGAAGGTCTCCATCATCATTAGTAAGGACAACCTGCCTACAGGCCCTGATACTGCTGTCCCTCCAGTCACCCTGTGAAAGTGACACTCTCTCATCATCTTCTCTGACACTTCTCTCTCTGCTCTTGCTTTCAAGAGAGGTGTCTTTCAGGCCACTACTGTTTGAAATCCTCTTGGGACCACAGAACAAACTGAGGTATGGTGCTATCAAATGTTTCTTTGATAAATATCAATGCTCACAAAGGAGATTAGAATTGCTGGGTGTAGACTGGCAAAATGCTTCAAGCTTATCTTGAGTTCCTTACTCCAGTTTACACCAAAATCCATGCTGATGCCAAAACCCTAACCTAAAATTCAAACTGCAACTATGCAAACATTGCTGCTTGCAACCAAAATGCAGATTCTGCCTTGCTTAGCCAGTCAGATAAATACTTTTGCCTTCATTTCAGAGGTAAAAGTCAAGACTGGAGTCACACAGGTGAACTGAAGCGAACAGTACTCAGGGTTTCCCAGTAGCAAGTACCTTCTCAGGGTTGTTCAGCAGCTGCATTCCCCCATACAAGGGAATTTGCTTTCAGGGTTCTCAGAGAACCTTAAGCCCATCCTCTACTGCTAATATGATTACTGTGGCGAAGATTTATGGGAAATGTCCTCACACAAAAATAAGACTTACCCCATGACTGTGCTTGCCTGCTGGGGCCATGAATCAGTCCAGGGTGCCCTGAAGGTCCCTGAGCAGTAACAGAGCCAGGGCAAAAGAGCAGTGATTTCATACTGGTTAGGACTCAATTAGACTTTTAAAAATCTGATTAGTCTCTTAACCTCTGATGATGGGACACTTGATGCAGTAGCTCACCCTTGTTAACTGGACAACCACAGTGCCAGGCACGAAGTTATGCAGTATATCCTTATTTCCACTAACAGCCAGCTTATTACCAGGGTTTGGAAGGAGGGAAATGAGCAGCAGTCACCCAAAGACACCAGTGGGTTCAAAGCATTGCTGGTCAGCTGTACACTGTCTCATTACTCGAGTAGAAAGCAGCAACGAGGAAGCCAATTTCAAAGTGACTTAGCAGTTTGTAATGCAAGTAGGGCTTCTATTTCCCATGCAAGGGAGCAGAAGTGACATCGCTTGTGTAGATCCTGGCTTGCACAGATAATCCTCTTCACTGGATTTTTATGCATGAAATGTGATATCTGTAATCCATTCAATTAGCAAAAAACGAAGAACTCTGCATGTCACCCTGTTCTCCCAGTGTTTCAGGAAGTTCTGAAATGAGTGGGACCCAGGGAACACACTTACCTTTAGAAACTGAGGCGTTGCCAAGCGAACAGTTGCAACGAAGCAGATCTGCTTTCCTGGGGATGTTCTGTAAGCCCTTGGGACAGCCTCATCAAAGCCATTGCAAGTGGAGTTAGGCACTAGGTAGGGGAAAAAAAATGGGATCGGGTGTTATGCCTCGTATGAGATTTGCTCTCTCTGAATATTTTGCACACCAGAAGCATACTAATGCTAATTTTATTCAGAGAAGTGCTCTAAAAGCTTTTAAAGCTGATATGCATATATTTAAATCCAAGTCAGTCATGTTAGGAAGAAAGACGTCAGAGCTTAACTTCGAGTATGAATCTTGTAGGTTAATCCTGATAAAAATAAGGCCAAACCTTATTATAGAGCATAAACTGGCTTTCTGGAAAGAAACCCCACGCATCCAATTGCTCTTTTTCACCACTCACAAGGAAAAAAAACCAAACCTAACTATGCTGCAGCATCCCTAGCGTGCCAACTTCCACAAAGCAGTGAAAAAAACCCTTGGCAAGGGAGGTAGCTGAGGAGAGTTCGTCAAGTCATCAGTGGCAAAAACACTGGGGCCCAGAGCCAGTGAGGCTCCATTAGAGCCAGCAAGAGGCTGCTTGTGATTCTTGGCTGCTCAAGTGCATCTTCCCTTTCTGCATCCAAGAAGAATCATCCCCAGCCTGCTCAAGTTCTCCTCATTTTAAAGAAGAGTAGAGAGGATCTCTGTGTAAAGGAGTGGCTTCCAGAGCTGAGCATTTCTGGTGGGTCGGCTGGTACCCTGCTGTCTCCTGAGCTCTCAACATAAGAAGGACATTGATCTGCTGGAGCAAGTCCAGAGGAGGGCTATGAAGATGATAAGAGGGCTGGAGCACCTCCCTTATGAGGACAAGCTGAAGGAGTTGGGGTTGCTCAGCCTGGAGAAGAGAAAGCTCAAAGGGGACCTTATAGTAGATCAGTTCCTGAAGGGGGCTACAGAAAGGCTGGGACAGGACTTTTTAATTGGGCACGGGATGGCAGGACTAGGAGTAACGGATGCAAATGGGAAGAGGGTAGATTTAAGCTGGATATAAGAAAGAAGTTTTTTACTGTGATGGTTGTGAGACACTGGAACAGGCTGCCCAGAGAGGCTGTGGATGCCCCCTCTCTGGAGGTGTCCGAGGCCAGGCTGGATGAGGCACTGAGCAGCCTGATCTAGTGGGAGGTGTCCCTGCCCATGGTAGGGGTGCTGGAACTAGATGATCTTTAAGGTCCCTTCCAAACCAAACCATTCTACAATTCTATGAAATGCTGGGCAGAAGGAAAAACTGGATGTGATGTGTCTACAGATTGTGTATGGGTTTTTTTTATTTGTATCTCCCATGAATGGGTGGTTCTTGTCTTGCTTTGAGGGCCCCCCTGCCATAAAGATACATTGTCCAAAGAACGTGTTGCTTTAAGCTAGCCTGTAGTCCCATGTCAGAATGACATAATGTAAACTCTTCATCCAAACTGGAGTTGTTTAGAGATTGGCAATCCTGTTCCCACAGCAATGAAATAAATCTGTGGTGGGAACTGGGCTGTCCCCACAGGGCCTTGCCCTACCCAGCCATCTGTCTTCTGCAGGGGCAGAGAAGGTCCCATCCAGCAGCAAGGGTTCATAGATACCAGTTAATCTAACATTAATAGGGATCAATGGTAATATGAAACTACCTTTTCATACTGTTTGGTCTCTATATTATAGAATCATAGAATGGTTTGGGTAAGAAAGGACCATCTAGTTCCATCCCTCCTGCCAAGGACCGTGACACCTCCCCCTGGACCAGGTTGCTCAGAGCCCCCTTCAGCCTTGTCTCTGTATCCTATTCTGTGAAGTTTCCTCTAGTTTGTTTCTTCTGCCCAGGACAAAGCAAGGATAAGCATGTCCAATCCTGTAAAACAGAAGAGTGTTGTATCTATTTGGGAAGGAGATCACTAGCCATTTTTATTCTGGGGTGCTTCTGCATTGGGCTTTAGTTCCCTAGCATAAATTGTAGAGATGGGAGAAGTCTCAATGTATTACATGTGCTCTTGGAACCCAGTTCAACCTATGAAAAGCCTCAGAATACTGATAACAAGGGTGATAACAAGGCTGATAACAAGGATTACAGGGTATGAGACAGAAAAATAAGTACTCAGAGGAGAATTCACACCTGTGATTTAAGCCACTGTTTGCACAACACATATTGTGCCAAAAAAGGGAAGAAATATTCTTCATCTGAGAAGGCAACACAGATGTGAACATCCACAGAGATAACAGCCCACTCTTTCAGTTGAGTCTGGAGGGCATGGCTGACTTGATATTAAGATAAAAAATATGGGCAAAATTCTCCTCCTCTCACCAGCAAAGCACACTTCCCCTGTTCTACTCCTGGAGTTATGTGCATATTTGAGTGCTTCTATGGGATTATTAATACAAGAGATGGGAAAAAAAAGAAGAAAGAGGTAGGAGCTACAGGAAACAGGAGAAGCCTGAATAAAGAGTTATTAGTTCTTCTCTGATAGAATTACTTTTGTAAGTCTGTCGATTTCTCTAGTCAGTCCTGTTTAGAAATTAATGGTATTACTATAAACCCATATTAGGCATTGTAAAAAGTTACTTCCAATTCTACTACATTATATGTTGTCACATTTGAAATCAAATGGTCATTTTTCTTTGTAATAGCCAAGCTCAGTAGCAAACATTTGAAGACTGAGGTCTAAGATAGGGAAGTAAGGAAAACTAGGAACTAACATTCAGACTCTGAAGTACAGGTGTACATTGCTGGAGCAACTGCCTTATGAAGACAGGCTGAAGGAGTTGGGGTTGTTCAGCCTGGAGAAGAGAAGGCTCAGGGAGGACCTTAGAGTAACTTATCAATACCTGAGAGGGTCCTACAGAAAGGCAGGGGTAGGACTTTTTAATAAGGTATCTGATGGGAGGACCAGAAATAATGGATGTAAATTGGAAGGGGGTAGATTAAGACTTGACATAAGAAAGAAATTCTTTACAGTGAGGGTGGTGAAACACTGGAACAGGTTACCCAGAGAGGTTGTGGATGCCCCCTCTCTGGAGGTATTCAAGGCCAGGCTGTACAAGGCACTGAGCAGCCTGATGTAGTGGGAGGTGTCCCTGCCTATGGCAGGGGGGTTGGAACTCGATGATCTTTAAGGTCCCTTCCAACCCAAACTATTCTATGATTCTATTCTACGATTAACCTAGTCATTGAACCTACCAGTTACAGAAGAAATGCCCAGTGGAGACTGAGTCACATCAAAGAGAGTGGATGGCTTTTCCACATCGGCTGTTTGATATGAACAGCCAAGACCCTGAGATGTATTCCCAGAAGAGAGCAGGATACATCCCTGAATGTGACTCTTACAAAATAGGATTGTATTTCCAAGCAGTAAATACCATACCAAATGGGTAATTATCAAATAGTCCAGCTACTTAGTAGCTTTGGGATTTCATCACAATATTTGGGAATGTTGAACTTGGTGGCAGTGAGTAAATAAGCCCAAGGAGATGAGACAGAACAGGCTTGGTTGAAAGCCATCCAGTCTTCAAACAGCTACTGTGCCATTTCCAGACTCAGCTGCCCTTCACAAAGACCAAAGCAACACAAGCCTTGATGGTGCAGGCAGGTGACCACTACTTTGAAACGTGCATCTTGATTAGAAAATAACAACTGCAATAATAGAAAGGAAAAAAAAAATCCTACATTTTTTTCCCAAATCACTTCTCTGCCTGACTTATTTTGCTGGTATCACTTCTTCCCACAGCTCGATCTATACATTCTGTTTTGCTTTGCTGGTCAGTAAATTTCAAGGGGTTTTGTTGGTATCTTTTAAAATGTAGTTTAAAAATGGTACCATTGCATGAACTAAAAAAAAACCAAACCAAAACCAATCCTGGCATAATCTTTTAAGTGTGCCCTCTGAAAAATCATACTTTATAATTCCCCAACTGTCTTTAAAAGGAACACACAACATCTTGAAGTAGCAATGTTCAGCAGGGAACTTTATGGGAGCATCACAGAAAAAAGTGGAATGGAAAATATAGGATGAAGTCTGAGGCTATGATGATATTAACATTCATAAGTCAGATTTGGAGTGTTTTTGTCAGAAGGCATCTGCTAAAAATGTTAAGTTGGCTATAAACAGGTGGGCCTGGGGGAAATGAGGGCATGTGTGCTTCCCAGTTAAATGACCTAGACAAAATATCCTGAGTAGGGAATTAGAGGCTCATGTCACAAAGCCAAATACGTAGTAAGAAAGATGAAACAGTTATCTCATGCATATCAGTTATCTGATGCTCCTTAGCATAAATTTAATAGGTTTTGTAGTTACCTATTATTCCTCCTGCTCCTACAGCTACCACAAAATTCTTTTGTAGGCGTAGTAAATTACCTGCAACTATCACCTAAGAAGACAGTAAGAAATGGATTTGCCTTTGTGCAGGTTTTGTTGGGTTTTTGTTTCATTTTTTAAAAGAGTAGTTGTTAAAAATAAGTAATATATATACAAAGGAGTGGAGCTCTGAAGTTTCACAGACAAAAGGATTTTTATCCTTAGGGATATAAATCACGCCATATGAAATGAATGAAAATATGTTTAAAAAACCCCAGATGCTATGTTATGCAGTTAATAATAGTGCAGCAGTCGGTTGTTAGGTCATCTTAACTTAGGATGTTTTAAACATCCTTTAACAACAAATCTGTCATTTATGCCATTTGAAAGAAGAAATCCCTTCTTCCCATTTTGTCAGTGGATGTTAATGTTTAAGGAAGCAGCCTCGGTGAATGTCAAACTGAACAGTGATTTCAAAAAAATACAAACCAAACAGACCAGAATAAAATCGAGGTTAATTCAAACAAATAAATTTAGACTGAAGATAAACAGAGTATCTGGCAGTTAATGTATATAATGAAGAAATCTAAAGTGCTAGTGGCAAACCAGACTGCACTTGGCATCTTTGGATGAGTAGCAGTGACAGTGTCCATACACCCCTTGTCTACGTTGATCTCCTCTCTCCTCTTTTCTCCCCTGGCCATCCTGTGTTGATGTGAACCAAGTAAATTCTTTTGGACCTTTTCCTTAAGTAACCACAGAGAGCCCCGTGTAAGTGCTGCAGACTGCTAGCTGCAGCTTCTCTAATATTGTTAATTGTAAATAATAATATGTGGCTGTTGGTTCTGATCAAAACACTCACTTTGAGTTGTTCATGCTATCAGATGTTTCTGCATATGCTTATGGAGGCTCAAGATCAATGTATCTTGTGTAAAAATCTGTTTGTTTCCTTTAGAAGGGAATTCAGATTGAATTAATTGTTCTGAAAGTGAAAAGGTATTTTTTTTCTCCCCAGCATAACAATTTTCCTGATGGTTATTCTTATCTCTAAGAGATACATCAGTTAACAGTAGAGTATCTGCTATTATTAGCAACCAGTAACCAGATAGTTCCCGAGTTTCCGTGTAATTTGGAACACAAACACAGTTTTAAATCCCATCATAATATTTAATTATATTACTTGATCAGTAACTCCTTTTATATAATGGTTATCTCCTCCTTTTAGAGGAAAACTTCAGGCGTTTTGGATGAAAGGATGGATCTGCCACTTTAAAGATGCTGGTGGTCCTCTTTTCTGTTGGTGAACACTTTAAAAGGCAAGTCTCTGCCTTTGTCCCTTTCAGGAGTGTTAAAGTAAGTATGTCACCCCAGAAATAGGATACCAAAGCCAATATTTGTTTATATAATTATGAGACATCTTTTTCTGTTTACAAATGCACAAACAAATTTCACCAGAGGGGATAAATCTAGCCCACCTTATCTTTACTTATCAGAGAGAGCTATTAAGCAGCTTTATAAAATAATTTATTTTCACTTAATTGGACATTTTATGCTGGGAGCTGAGCATTTCCTTGGGTTTTTTTGAGGGTTATCTTTATTACTTGCCTCCCTACTCAGCCCTCAGGCAAAACTGCATGGGAGGCACTGCATTAGTCACTGGCTCTACCCCTTATCAGGTACTACTGGTCAACAGTGATAGCACTTGGCTTCCCTCAGATGTTTGCATATATTCGTCTCTCTTGTTAAAATCTGGGCTACAGGACCAGAACCTGAAATATATAAAAATATTATAAAGAGCTCTCATTTAAAAATTAAAAAAAACCTCCAAACTCTTAAGCTCTGAGAGCAAGTAGACTGAGCAGAAGCAGACTGAGCTCTACCTTCTTCTTCTGAGTGGCCCATGGGCCACATCCCCTTCTCTCAGGGGATGTGCTGAGTTTTCATGTCAGGTTACAGGCCTGCTTTTCTCATTGAAGCTTAATTAATGATGATTATATAATCCTCCCAAATGGAAAATCAAATCTCTCGTATTTGATTTAGCGCAGTCAGTGACTCATGCAGTTACTCTGCCACAGCCTGCGTTGCTGTTTCACTGGTCAGATGCTCTCACTTGGGCACAGCTTATTTGAGGGGGAGGCAGAGGGATTCACTCGTGCAGGCAACTCGTGCCACATCCCTGGCATAGACAGAGCTGCAGAAATCTCCTTGCAGCAGGGGTTATAGGGAACAACTTCCCACTTACCATCCCTGGGACCAGCCCAAGTGTGGACCCTCCTGCTAACCCTATGTAGCTCCTCTAGCCTCCAGCTATGGCTGAGCCCAGGAGCTCTAGGGACAGTGATCTTCTGAAAGACTGTACACATGCTGTGAGCTAAGTGAGCTTTCCTAGGCAATTTTGGAAGGCTGAACAAACATCTCCCTGCCCTTTTTGGGAAGAAGGGAAGATGCCAGTGACTGCTCCTCTAGGAAGGGAGCATGAGTTCAGTGTAGGTTGTGTGTGATCTGGCTCCCTGACAGCAATACTGGTGTCAAGTCACCTTGGTAGATATCAGGTATTTGTTCTGCTTTCTCAATAAAAAAAATTCCTTTTGGTATTTCAGTACAATGGCCTTTAAAGCCCCAGAGCTTCCACTAAAGTCAGGGAGAGCAGCTAAGCCCCTAACTGGCTTTCTAAGCCTCAATCCTTCAAATTAATCCATTCAAACCCATCCCACTATGATATTCTCAACTGTAAGTCACAATGCGATTAATGGAGAAGGTATGAGGGAGGTGGGAGGGTGGCAAAGTGACTGGAACCCCCAGCATGCATGTCTCCTTCCCCAAAGCACCACCATTATGTGAACAATGAACAACAATAAAATTAGCTTAAGAAGTTCATGAGAGGTAATATAAAAGGTTTTGTGGAAGATGAAAAAAGCTAGTGATGTTTCTGTTAAAGAGGGCAAAAAAGCGCCTACCAGTTCCTTAAAATATTAGCAAAGGTTACCTGAGAAGAAAAGGTGAAAGATTCGTTAGGACTGTCACTGTCATGAGCCTACATTAATGAGAAAGAAATAGTTAAATATTCTGATGGGATAGAGCCTACTCAGGGATAAAAGAGCTTCCCTGGCTCCAGAGGCTCTGGTGTCCCTGCGGCAGGAACATGCAGGCAGAGCAGACTCAGGGTCTGCACGGCAAAATAATGGAAACGAAGGTAAGAACTGGCACTGGGTGGCTAAAAATGAAAGGCAGAGATTTGTATTTAGAGGAGAACATCCTGTATCGGTCTCCCATGTGCAAAAACATGCTACCATTTCTGCTGCTGTGAAAAGCTACAGGGAGAAGCTTTCTTGAATACATTCATAAGGAACATCTCCTGCTAATTAAGCTTAATTTGCAATTTCTGTCTTTCTCCCCCAGCTAACTCTTTTCTTTAGCTTAGTCTCCTTCCTCCACAAACACCTCCAAGAATCAGGATATGAGGCCAGCTGATCCTATGGAAGTAGGACAAGTGCTGGCTTGTGAGGGATATGCCTCTCCCCCATCTCCTTCCCACCACTGTCTTTCTTGCCCACTTGAACCCACACCTGGAGAATGAGTATTTAATGGGAAGAAGAAGAGATGAATTAATGTCAGGTCTGGCAGATGACAGCCCTGGGTTGTGTAGGCTGTGTGAATTCTGATAATGGGGGGCTCTGAGGTGTGGGTAACCAAGCAGAGATGGGAACTTGGCTCACCTCTGTGCCCATCAAGTGCACAAAGGTGTCCCTGCCACATGTCCCCAGCTCCATGGCTGGAAAGCTGCCCTAAGAGGAACTGTGTTCATGTGCTTGCTTGAGCTGGTGTCCCCCATGCCTTGCTGAGGGTGCAGGCAGATGACGCAAGAAGCCCAGTGGAGATAAGGACAGATGCTATGGAGGTTTTCACCCTCCTCCAGCTGCTGGCTTTGTCCTTGGTCCAAGGTTATTAGCTCACATTTTGCTGCTGCAACATCACAAGTCCAATGCACTTACTCCCATCTTTGCTAAGAGGTGGTTTTGTGGATTGAGAGCTGGGGTGGTGATGGAAGCTTGGGGGTGACCCCCAATCAAGGGGGAGCAGTGCTGGAAATGTACTGGTGAAGCAAGTATTTCCACCAAGCTTTGTACTGTGTGGAGGAAATTAAAGTCAGGATGGACAAGCTGCTTTTTGCCATGGGGATAAGGGAAGGGAGTCAGGAGGCACCATGACAAGAGCCATCCCCTCACAGTCCATCAGAGGGTTAGACTGCAGCAGAGATGGGAAGAAAATGGAAGGGACAAAATAAAGTGGAAGATTTAGAAAAAGGTGGCACTAAGGGGTAGAAAAATAGTTTAAAAATTGAAGCAGGAAGCACGTCTTACTAGAAAACCACAAGCTAGGGTTTTTGGAAAATGATATGGCGTCTTCTGAAATCAGTATGTTATCACTTGGTTTGTATGCACTAAGCTAGGGAAGGTAGAATCATGGAATATTTTGGGTTGGAAGGGACCTTAAAGATCATCGAGTTCCAACCCCCCTGCCATAGGCAGGGACACCTCCCACTAGATCAGGCTGCTCATCCAGCCTGTCCTTGAACACCTCCAGAGAGGGGGCATCCACAACCTCTCTGGGCAGGTACCTGTAATGCAAGTTCTATCTTCCTTCTGAGAAATACCTACCAGTACAAACACTGGGATGTGCAATCCTATGGGGTAAGAGGGCAATATTAAGGTCACACCAAAATGTAAAGGCTGAAAATCCTTGAAGAAAATGGATCAGAAATTCCCCTGGCAGAAATTAATCCTTATGAGTCAGCACCTGAAATCCGGTTTCTGCTCTAGAAAACAGAACAGCTTGGAGTGCGTGTCTGTCAGGCAGCCGCATTTCGCCTCATTCAAACTAGAAAGCATACAGGCGGTTACAGTCTTTTTTTTTTTAATTTTTTTTTTAAAATATACAAATAAAGCCTCAAAATCAGATGGCACCAAACAAGAGACACATATCTCCATCCTGCACGTCGGTTTCTATTCTAGTCATGTGGAGCAGAAAGTTAAATGGGGACAGGGACATTTTTTTCCTTCGCAGCGTGGCTTGCGGTTTTTGGAAAGCACAGTAGGGAATTTTTTTTCTTTTTTCTGCTGAGGATGACCTATTTGGAATGAGACCAGCAACTTTGGAAATGCCACTCTGGAGTTCAATCAGGCAAGTAACTGTGGCAAACTTAAGCAGGCAGGAGAAGGGGAAGTAATAAAAGTGCATTTCGTTTCTGACATTAATGGCCGTGCAGCAATCTGTTTGTTGGGGAAGGGTCAAGGTGGAAATCTCCTCTTCATCCCTTGAAAAATGGGTTCCCTAGACTGACTGTGATGTGTTAGCACCTATGCTGACTGTGTTCCTTTCCTTTTTAAATTTATTAATATTTTTCTTTTTTTTTTTTTGAGTTCTGCAGTGCTGCAGAGGAATGAAAAATGGCAGCTGGAGGGGGAAGGTGGTGGAAGCATCCTCAGCCACTTGGATGCCAGCAGTGGGGGGACCCCTCACAGCAGCACGGGGCAGTGGGTGTGGGCACTCAATTACCCAGTGCTGCTGCCTTTCCCCAGATTTTTTGCAGAAAGGGCACATTTGGCAGATTATCAGTCCTGGCACAGAACTGGTGTTTAAGCCAGAAGATAAGGTAGCAAGCTTATTATTCAACTAATAGGTGTGGTCTTAGCACACAGTATTAGTGAGCACAAACAAACCCCCCTCTAAACCTGGGATCATTTGCAAACTCACCAGGGTCACTGCTAACAAGTGAAGGGCAATAACAAAAGCAACTAACACAATTTCACTCTGCATAGATATTTGTCCAGCTTTTGCAAATCAGCCACAAGATCCACATGAAGCAAAATTTTCTCCATAATGTTAAAAATAGTCCTTTTCAGTTAAAAGCCTGTCTTGTTCAATGAAGCAATACTTATATTCTATTTTACACAGCTAAAGTAACATTTATACAACAATTAGAGCTTACCATTGCTGTAAGACCGAAAATTTCCTACAAATTTTATGTATTCATATGTTGGAAATTCCTTTGGGTTCAAACTTCCTCTCAGAAGATGACAATAAAACTCTAGTTCATTGTCAGCTGGATTGTTAAAAGAAGAAGAAAAAGAAATAAATATACTATTTAAGCTAAACATAACCAATGGTGTCTTCCAACCCCAATCTTGCAAGTGGCAGCAGGAGAGCAGCTTCTGGCTGACTCAGAGTCCTACACACCAATGTGCTATATACATTGGGGGATCAGAGCCTCTGCAAGGAAGCACCATACAGGGATGCAGGATGCTCAGCACCAGGCACAGGCTTACAGCAGAGGGACAGCCTGTGACACTGACTCACCCACCTCTTACACCTTCATCACAGGAGTTATGCCGCCATAGCATCAAGAGGAGGGCACTGAGAACTGAATCTTTCATTTATGTCTTTTTTTGCTATTTAGGCTTTTCACAACTCACAGCTGTTCTACATCTCGTGTTGAAATACTATGCCTAATTGCCTCAAAATATCTATTAAATTAGTTTAGCTATCAGCTGCTGGTTTTGTATATGCAGGAGATTAAGCAGCTGTATGTCTTCCATTATCGTGCGTTTTATGGTTTCCTGCATCTTACTTTCTGGAGTGAATAAGGGTGAGGCAAGCAAAAAGGGTTCTAAGGAAAACAAAATTCAAATTGAAAAAGAATTACAGCGATTTTACTTTTCAACTATAATGCAAACCAAAAGGTGTGTGACATTAGCACAGCTCTGAACAGCATCCTACTTGAACAGGCTGAAATATCAATTAAGATGTGATTTGTCTCAGGCGAGCCCTCAATTTCCATCAGCTAACCCATTTTCCTTAGCTGTCTCAAAAGATATCATATTTAATAATTAACAGAAATGCTAGTAGTCATAGCCCAATAAAATAAAGGCACCGAGTTTCATTTTAAAATAGTATCAAGGGGTCATTCCAGGTAGCAAGATCTTTTTAAAAGGTTATGAACCTATGTTTTATATTGCACATCAAATAAAAACCCCTCTTTTGAGAGAAAATTTTTATTCTGCCTATGCGTTTTTCATTTACTGGCAAAGATAAAAAAAAACCCTTACTTTTTAGATAATCCGATGAGGCAGAATCTGTCATAAGCATACAAGAAGATAACATCTTATAAATCTCTGAATGTTCTTGTTCTGGGAGGAAATTTAACAAATTCTGATCCAGGACATCACACTGCAAAGAAAAAGAACATTGACAAAAGTAGAAATATCAAGATAAGCAACACTTGCTGAGATGCACAGTAATATGGATACGAAGCCTGGGGTAGGTGGCAGGAGTTTTACCAGGGACCCCTCAGAAAGCCTAAAATAGGGAAGCAAATCAAGCAGCCACTTCCCTATGGGCTGGTTCTCAGCTCCGTTCTCAGCACTCACAGGGTGTGTTCATACAGTTAAATGATGAGACCTGGGGGTAAACTGAAAAACAGCCATGTGGCTCTCTATTCTGCTCACCAGCTCCATGCTCAGCTCTGTTGTGGATCACTGGAGCTTGCCCTCTGCCCAGCAAACCTTGACCAGTTGGAGCAGTGAGGCCAGGAGTCACCCTGGGCCACTCACCCTGAGAGCAGTGTCAATTCTAGATCCAGCCCCTCATTGGAGGGACCTCTCTGGGCTCCTGAGAAGTGTCCTTGGAGCATCAGCCCTTGTTACTCCCTTCCTGCTTTCTGGCAGGTGGGAGGAGGGCACTACTCTCTTGTCTGGACATGGCTTTGCAGCAACAACAGTTAATCCCTAGGGAAGGTGACTTCATGATGCCACGCCAGCCATGGGTTGGACACCCAGGTGTTTTCAGCCCTACAGTCAGCTGGCACAAACCTGAAACCCATCATAAATCTAGGCACTGAAGAAAGAGGAGATGGATTTATGCAAAAGAACCATGACTGGTGGAGAAGACAAAGAGCCTGTCATCAGCTTGCCAAGAGGAAGGTCTCACTGTGCTCAATGTGGTGCCTAATCTAACACTAGAGAGCATATCTGAAAGGAAATCCCGAGATAAAGTGACCTTCTAATGTCATTGACTTAGATCCATCCCACCTGAGATTACCTTGGTCTGAGCTGGCACACTGACACAGCTTTGTGTGCCACCAGAGCAGTGGCTATCAGACTGCATCAGCGTGTTGAAAATGTGCTAAACCTGAATGAGACCGGCAAATTATTAATCACCATAATTTATTTATGTATTTACTTAAGACCGTGCTTTGATTTCCCTCTGTTTTTCACCCATTCCTGCTGTTCTGGCTGGAATTTCTGTTAAATGTATTGAAATGCATTGAGTGTACTTTGAAAATCTGAGTGCTGTGCTTTATGCACTTACCTTAATATATGATAATAGGCTACTTTAGATTATTCAATTTTAAGTATTACATGTGCTCATTACTCGAATATTCATTTTCTGATGAATACTTGGAAATTATTTTTGTGAATTTTATTATATTATGTATCAATATGTATCCTATTGATATTGCATGCAATTCAGTTTAAATATATATTCTACGTATAGATACACAAAAACTATATTTATGTTTACACAAAATATAGCACATTGTTCATGTAAAAAGATCACCTGATGGGAAACTGCAGTGTGTGGATCCTGTTCAAGGTTTGTGGAGGATCCTGTTCAAGGTTTATGGTAAAACCTCAGAAAAGTCATTTTCCCTTCTCATTCCCTTTCTACCTGTAAATGTTAGATAATGATACTTATGCACCAGTTTCACATAAGTCTCATGGGAGTTAATTAACATCCACTCAGTAGTAGCTGCCAGAGGACTAGACACATTTACTGCTTCTCCAGTGACCTAAGGATGTAGCACCTTTTGTCTCCTTATTATGACCAAGCTCAGATTCAAAATCTATTATCTGTCATTTATATTCAAAGAGAGAGTTGCAGAGGACTGTGATGGTGTCTGTGGTAGGAAATGCAACACTCATGTTCCACACACTCCTCAGAGCAACCTTCTGCCCCTGGCACCAGCTATTCATTGATTTACAAGTCCTGGAGTTTGTTTTTTTTTTTTTGCTGCCATCATGTACTATATCCAGACTTTAATGTTTGGTTTACATATTTTCTGTTAGGGAATGACAATTTAAAAAAAAAAAAAAAAGGTATACAAAAAGTTATATGGTATTTACTTCTTACTGTGCTGCACAGCTCTTGCCTGCCACAGAGGTTAGGCACACTTGTAAAGCAGCATATGGAAGAGATTTTTCTGGATTTGGTACATATCAAGACTCAAATAATATCCTTGAATCAATATGTCAATCAAGAATGCATTGACAGGTCAAACAGAGAGAAGGAAGCAAATATTCCATGGTCTCACTGGAGCAGTAGGAAATGCCAAGCAAGCTACTCAGAGCCAATTCTGCACTAGACCCAAAGAGTGGACAGCTGGTGCTGTGGCAAAAAGGTGACCAGAGAGATGGACAAAATCTGATCATCACAGACAAAAATGCATTGGCTAGAGGGGAACAGTTTGCAGCTTTGTCTAATTATTCTAAGTATTTTGCAGTGGGCAGTCCTGCCCCACTGGCAGACACAGCCACAAAGCAATTCTGAATGAGACAGGCAAAGTGGAAAAAAGATAAATTACAGTAACTGTGGGTAGCATGGTTAGATGTAATATGTTAATGCATATTTATACTGCTAAGGTTGGAATCCACTGTGCTGTGGCATCTTCAGATCCCACTAAAAGAAACTTCTGAGTATTTACCCCTGGTAGCTACAGCACATAGAGAACCAACAGCTTTGCCTACGTGGATGTTGGTCCATTCTAAAAACTATATATAGTAAATTCATTCCAAGATCTTAAATCATTTGATGTACAGCTTAAATACCTGCACAGTTTCAACAAAACAGCTACACTGCAAAATGGAGCTCCTTCCTCAACTTTTCATTTCCTTTTTGGAGGGTGAGGAGGAAATACAAAAAGTTACTCTTGCTGCAGGAGAAAAAAGCAAGGAAACTGAGTAGCATGGTGAATACAGGCATGAAAAGGTGGAAGGCTACAACTGAGAGAGACCTCTTTCCCATCAATCCTCAAAAACTATGATGTCTCTGCTCTTGTGTGCTGGCATTTGGCCCTTATATCAATCTCTATATCCTGCACTGATGCCCATCTACCCTACAAAGGCAACACAGCTTGCATAACTTCTGTATACTCCAAGGTCCTGGCTTTTCCCACACTGATCTATAACTTAATAGCAGAGCAGCTGCCTCAGCTTCACTGGGAGCTCCTGGGGAGAAGGAGCTATCTGAAGGAGAAGTTTAGCCCTACTAAGGATCTACTGCTTTTGGAGAGCCGTCTCTCCACCAGCCCTCGTGGACCATGACATGGACAGATGCTAAGCATGGACCCCTCAGCTATGGGACTAAAGCTGGGTGAGATGGACACTGCTCTCCTAGTCCTTGAGTGGGTGCAGTACCTACTGCCTAAGTCCATGGACTAACAATAGATGTGAGAAAGCTGAATCTCCTTGTGCACATTGGAAGTAAGTTGCACTGCTGCTTGTGTTAAACTGTTTCACTCAACAAAGACAGGCAAGAAGGAAAAAGCTGGACTCTTCCACAGAGACCTGCATAGTCTTAGGGCTGTAGCATTGCCATCTGACTGGCAAACACTATGAGTTGTGACCAGACTTCCAGGAGTTCACTTCAACTAGGGTTAATAGCATGTGCGATAAAACCTCTCTTTACATCAACTGGTCTCCAGATCCTGTAATAACCAAGCATTTAGAATTACAACAGAGGAAGTCTGTGTTTGAAAATACTCCATGGACCTTTGGGAAGCTATATTAAAGAGAATTGGATATATTTGTTCTCAGCACAGGAGCCTTTCATGATTTTAATGAAAGAAAATACATCAGATTTCTTGATAGCAGAGCTTAGAGAGACGTGCTCCATGTTCTCTTTCAATGCTCAAAGCAGATTTGCAGAGCATTTTTTCCCCCTGCAGACCCAAAGGAGAAAGAATAGTTACTTTATCCCTCAAACAGTGACTGAATTTAGCTTACAAATAGGTCCTGGAGGTAAACAAAGTAAGCCACATCATGTATTTTCCAGAAAATTCTCTGATCAGTTCTAGAAATTAAGAAGACATGTGGAAAAGACTGCATGAGACTATAATACCCAGTGTCCACCTAAATGTGTGTTCAGCTTTGTCTCTGCTCATGGCCATAGTGATTTTTCAACCTCAGGCAGGTAGATGCTTTTATTGCTTGATGAGTTGTGGTCACTCTGCACACATGGGCTGGTGGGGCTGTTGTTAACCTCGATCACCCCATAAGCTCCAAGAAGATTTATGGGGAACTCCTGCCCCATCTCCAGGCCATTAGGGTGGTCCTTAGCTTGGTCTGCCCTTCGCTGCTTCTCCGTGATGAAAAAGCAAGAGTCATCTTTGTCTGTGTTTTGGACAACGACTATCATAAAAGGCATGACTTTGGAAGGGAAAACCAATTTAGTCTCTGGTGGTCCAACTCAGGAATTTTTAACCTGAATTCATCCACATTCACTCCTGGTTGGCTTAAGGCTGTGAAATGTGTCTTCCTAAAGAGCAATAATTTCCCTCAGAATCAGTATTTGCAAGGGATAGCAATAAAACCACCAAACCATGAAAGACTAAAAAAATCCATGGAAATCAGTATGTGTATGAAGACTCAACAGACTGCAAGCAGGACAGGGTTTTCTCTGGCTTTGAAGTGAAGGGAAATACCAGAAAATAGTCAGCTACTGGTTTTCTCAACTGCTGAGGATTAAAGAAAAGTGATGTAGATAGATTCAGTTCAATTTGTTGTTGCATAGCAATATTCCTGCATTTACCAGGAGCTGCCGCCTTTCATCAAGTTGCTTTCGTCTCAGAAGAAAATAATTTTTGTTCATATTACAGCAAGGTAGTGTGTGTAAAATACATTTGTCTGGGTGGAAAACATAACATGCATTTGGTGACAAAGTCAACAAGAGAAAAAGAATTGTAATTTTCCTAAGAACATGGCAGTGAGAGGGGGGACACACATGACAATGATTTGGCAGGGGTTTTTTTTCCCCTCATGTGTTTATTTGATACCAAGCTCCTAAAAATGAGTGTGAGGATTAATCCTTAATTATTTCTTGTAGAGAAGCCTTACCAACAGGGTTTGGAGCCGTCTCTCTCCCTTGCTCCTCCAGCCCAAGCCAACACACCCAGGAGTGTCTCCCACAGCAAGACCCATCAGCCTGCAGGTAGAACAAGCCCTGTGTGCCAGACCAAAGTGCTTCCCAGCTCTACCTGCACCTCCCAGGAGCTTTTCTCTTGGGAAAGCACAACTGAGCTACAGGGACAGCTCATCGGCACTCCTCTCCTCTGAATTCAGTGTGAGTTTTCATCCTTTGCCTCATTGGGAGCAGAATCGGACCGTTAACAAGCTCCTCACAGGGATGCCAGCAGCACTGGTGCTATTCTCTGCTGGCTTAGAAATCGGAGACAAAAAAGATCAAGCCAGTCATCCTGTCCCTCCCCTGGTCAGAGTGCTCCTGCAGAGCTTTGTTCGTTCAAGCCAAAGTGCCTCACAGCAACACAAACATCGGTGGGCACGAATCAGAGAGAGAGAGAAGAGAGCTGATCCACAGCAGCACCAGGCATAGTGCAAGGACAAAGCTCCTCACTGCATTTTCAGGAAAACACCACCCACTCACCACCCTTTTACACCTGCTTCTGAAAATGTGGGGCCCTGTCCTACGATGCAGAGTAGAAAAGCCAGAGCCAGAATAAATTACTCACCGGTAAATGCCCTAGAAGAGGTGTGATGCTGTCAGACACGTAGATGATGCTTCCACCTGTGGTTACTGCTATAATGAAGCCATCTAATGCCTAGAGGGAAACAGACAAGTGGAGAGGGTTTTAATAAGAACGAGGGCTGTAAACAGGGAGTCTCATCCTGCGCTGCTCAAAACTGTTTGACTTTGTCGCAGTATTGTCACGGAGTTGTAGGAACGTTATCTAGAGTTGCAGAGCAGTAATTCTCTGATTCCACAATCTGATTTAACTTTTACAGTGCTCTTTGTAGTCTAGTAAAGTCTACTATCGAAGCAAGGAAGGGCTCACAGGAGCATTTCATGTCTGTTTTTAAATTAATCACACATTTTAATAATGCAAAATGACTAAGTCTGGATCCCTGGGAAGTTATTAAAATGAACATTTGAGCTCTGTGTAAATATCAAAGGACGATGAAAGGATGTGGTCCTATCTCAAAATGGTACTTCTCTGCAAACCCCATAAATCTCAGTTTGTATTAATGTAGCATTGTATATTACTGGGTTTTCACGTTAGTAAAAGCAATGCAAATGATCAAATAATCCTTAGCCAGACTTTTAATTGAGTGATTTATTTTAAAGGTCATGGTATTAAATTACCCAATCCAAAAGAAAGTCACCCTTTGGCAGAATTTCTTCCTCACTTCAGTCCCACCTTGTGATAAATTCTATCATTTGTAGGACTAAAGGGGGATGTCAGTCTTATCCCCACTCTCTGTTCAGGAGCAATTTCACCTTTGAAAACAGATTCGTCTTTAGTCTGGGGTGCAAATTTTTTGTGCTGAACTTTGTTCCACATTAAATCTAAACAGAGTTCTTCAGAACTAAAGCAGCTTTTGATCTAATTGGAGTAGAACCCCTCCAAAAATTAAGTGAGCAGTGAGTGCTCAGAGACTGTATTAAAAGTTGGTGAAGCTCCCAATGCCTTCAAGAGGAGCAAATCTGGGTTCTCCCTGCCAGTACTCTGGTGACCTGGAGTTGCTGGGAGGATTTGAGCACTGTGAGCTCCCCAGGCACGATTGGATCAGAGCAGAGTTCAAGTAGAGCTCAGAGGCAATAGCTGGTGAGGAGGCAGGTGTACTGCAAACTGCCTGAACAGGGTGTCATGGTGCTCACAAAACCTTACTGCAAACCAAGACGTGCCTCCAAGCCAGGCCAGGAGCTGATACTGTGAGATGCAGCAAATCCTTCCCTCCATTCTCCCCCCTCCACTGACTTCAGAAAGCAAAAGAATTGTGAGAACACTGGAAAATGCTATTTGTTTCTCATTAAAAAAAAAAAAAGCCTCGAAAAAAGACACAAACATATGTTCCTTTCTCCAGAGAACACTGAGCACCCACAACCATTTAAGTCAATGGGAATTTGCTGGTGCTACAGTCCTTTGAAAAGCAGGTCAATAACTCATACCTCAGTAGAAGAGCATGTGTTTAGCATCCCTGAAAACCCTCCAGCTGCTATAGTTAGTTTGATTTTGTTAATCTAAGCACAGAGAATATGTCTTTCTTTAGTGCAGTACATTCAAGCTGTTTTCTAAAAAAGCAAGATAGTTGTTAACCCATAGAAGAGAGCTGTGGTTTTACAAGGCAGCTGGATTGTGCATGTTACTATGGTGAAGGTTGTTGGGGGTTTCTTTCTATTTTTTTTAATCAAGTCTTTAATTCATATCTAATGCAAATTATACAAAGTGACTCATATCAGAAATCTGTGGTAAAATCAAGTTAATGTATGCATACATAATTCTGGCTTTGTTTACTCACAACTGGTCCCTCCAACAGTAAGATGGCATATACCTCTTCAAGGAATTTACTATGGCAGGAGTGCTAGTTGGATAAACACAGTCTAATTCTTCTGTGTAATTTGATGACAGCCTTTTCCACGGGGTTAAAAAAGGCCATTTTTAGGAAAGCTGATGTATTACTGCAGTCAATTATGCTCTGATTCTTTCGAATTAATGTGTGAAAAAAAAACATTCCCACCTTCTAATAACAGGATGGGAAAAACTTCAAGCAGTCTTGTCCAAATGTTAATAAAACAAGATTAGTAGGAATGTGAAAAAGAAGAGAATGATGAACAGCTGGCTCACCAGGACATCCCAATACCCAATGTTATCTTGAAGGGCATGGAAAATCACAGTAGCATGGTGATTTACAGGCTGGGAAATGGAAAGCAATTGTTTTAATATAAAATTGTGTGGCACACAAGAATTAACAAAGGCCCAGCAGGTTAAGACGACTGCCAGTTTATTACTATCTGAGGGAAATACTTCAGCACAGGCTGCAGGATTTATGTATGTTAAGTTCCCATGCCCTGAGATGGGAATCAGAGTTTATAGTGCAACATGAGCAAAGCCTCTCTTCAAGCTGAGCCAGAGGAGTCTCCTCAAAACAACCTTCAAAGGCCAAAGGACCACCAACCCACCAGCCCCTGTGGGCCAGCAACATGCCATAGCTTCATGCCACCCCTTGGTGGATCAAGCTACTCCCTCTGGCATCTCTCATAACCCCTGGCCAGAGGCCGGATCATGCCTCATGTTCTTGTAATTTCTAGGAGATGGAAAAGCTTGTTCCCAAAAGATGCTATGGGACAATGTAACTTCCATGTAGAATCACAGAATGCACTGAGTTGTAAGGGACCTTCTAAGGCCATCTAGTCCAATCCTCCTGCACTAAGTTGGGACATCTTGCACTAGATCAGGCTGCTCAGAGCCTCATCAAGCCTGGCCTTGAATGTTTAGTATGGAAGAAGATCCTTGCTGTTACTAGCTGTTACAGAGAGAGGAAAATACATTTTAGCAGCTCATTTGCATTTCATATCGAACCTGCATAAATGCCATTGAGTCACCTCCTTTCAAATCCCTGCCAGCATTAAAAGCACCTATGGTATAATTTAAAGGTAATTTTAAAACTTTCGCTGCAAAATAACCCTGCTCCTGCTAGAATAAAAAGTGGTTGATAAGGGTCTTGAGAATCATTAGGGTGGAAGTATTAACTGTATCAAGCCAAGAAGAGCTGTCAAGTTTCATCTGCTTGTACTGCACCTAGCACTAGAGGGATGTGTCAATGTTGCTTTTGAGGTGCTAGCCTTGCATTAGTATCAAGTAATAATAACACCTCCCAAGAACAGGTGAAAAACAAGGTGAAAAACCTCCTAGCAAGTCTTCCCTCACCTCTGCTTGTAAAATTAAAATGTAGCCTGTGATTTGAATCTCTCCCTTGGATGACACTCCTTGGAAGTACCCCCGCAGCTCTACAGGCTGCAGCAGCATGGTGCAATGGCACTGACAGGAGTGAGAAGCAACACATGGGGACTCTAATCCCATGTCCCAGTGGCAGCTCTGCTTTGTGCTCAAATGGAGCAGTACCTTAAACCTCCTCCTTTGGAACTGCGGGTGGCATTTTATTCTAGAAGTGCGGGCACTTCCATGATGGCTAGACAAAATTAGGAAAGGTATATGAGCGTGTTCACCTCCAACATCAGCTGGGTGAATTCCTCGTTGCTGAGAAATGAAGGCTTCCAGTCCTGCTGAATTTCAGAAATCTCCGTCTGTGCCGAGACTTCTAGACAAATAAGACAGTTAATTTTTTTTAAGTTAAAAAACCCTTGTATCTTGCAAGGTTACACACGATTTACTAAGAAAAGACAGAAATCACCTTCATATTAAAAACTTGCAGTTTTCAAGCATGAGTTTTGCATACAGAGACACTGGCCTAAATCCTGCAATGTTTTACTCCTTTTTACTCAGATCAACTTGAACTGAGTTGACATTCACATAACCACTGGCGTCAATCGGAATTACTTACCTATTGACCAAAAACTAAAACCACTTTGCAGGAAATTAAAATCAAGGCAAGCAGCATTGGCATGTCTCAAATTGATACTCACAATTTGCATCTTCAAAAACAGGATGCCAGAGTGCTAGCGTTCAGCCTACGGCTTTTGCCCCAAATAGGAAGCAGCAGGAAAACTCCAGAAGAGCCTGAAAGTATCATCACCCCAAAGAGCAGAGATATCTCTCCATTTTCCAGAATGAGCATGTGTACCAGCCTCGTATGGCAGTGCTGGATTCTCATCCTAAATCCTACAGGGAGAGGGGGGCCTCCAGTTCTGCCAGCCCATGAGGATGACCAGAGGGTTTCTGGCCCATTATTGGCCAAGCCTGGCATGGCAGCATCCTGAAGGTCCTCAGTCCCCCTGGGCTTTCCATGGAGGGGTACAGGCAAACCAGCATAACAAGCCATACCATTGCTCTGAGACTGGGGACAGCTGGATTCACGGTAATGAAGCATTTCATTCACAAAAACAGCCACTGGTCAGCTCTACCCAAATAACGCATTGATAAGCTTCTCAGGCAGTGCTGTAGGAGACATATCTTAAAATTTAGAGAGACTTGTGCTGGTTTTGTTCACTGCTTGCTAAGTGCCTAAGTGTGCTGCCTCAGTCAGCAATAATAATGAGGGGATGCTGAGAGTAGCTTGTCTTCTCCTTTTGATCCCGCCTGCTAATTAATCCTATTGATTAACACTTATAGAGCATGTAATATCCAATGCTCCCTATTCAGAGCACATGGGCAAACTGTCCAGAGAAATGCAAATGGCTAAATGGTATTAATGATGGCAGATTTATATAAGTGCCTGCTTGGATTGCCATCCAGAAAAAAAATCAAAACCTTGGTTCAGCCTTTATTAGAGGAGGTGCAGTCGTCTGCTTCTACCAGCACAGGGGCTTTCCACAGCCTCCAATGGTTCCAAAACCAGAGTAAGGAAAATGAGATATCAGCCTAGATCAGAATTCTATTATACAGCCTCAGAATATAGGATACTTTCAGCAGATCCATGGCTTAGAAAAGCTGAGAGGCACGAAACAGCGACTGCTAGAAGAATTACTTGAGCTTTGGGAGATTCTCTGGATTATAAAGGAGGAGGCTGTTTATGAAGCAAAAAATTCACAAAATTGACTTCCTCCTCTGTTTCAACTAAAATCTTGGTTTAGCCTACTAAATTAAAGAGAAATATGATTGAATAAACCAGATACAAAGTATGCTGAAGATAATCAACATTTTAAAATGCTGATGCTTTGTATTACACTGTATGACTACTAATCTGGTTTTAAAAATAGATACCATTTGCTTTTTTTTTTTAGCAAGTGCACAAAACCAGTCGCAGTTTGACCCAATTGCTGTGCAAGGATTTGTGGCTGTTAGCTTCCTTCTATCCAGTTGTTCTTCCAGAAATGAAGTGAATATTGGAGTACATTGTTTGGAATATCAGCTTCACTTCTCTACAGTTACTCAAAACTTGTGTGATTGTTCTTTGCTTGGCTTTATAATTGAGCATATTCACAACCTCCATTACTCTGCCTTGGGCAGCTAAAAAAAAACAAACGAACTGTTACTGTAATTTTTTGATAGGTATATGCAAATATTAAACTGTCCTCTTGTATGAAATCATCTTGTCAGTGGCAGAAATTCATTTAAGGAGAAACTTGGCCCTAATAGCAGAACCACTATAATTATTACCTCAATAAATTTGACATCTGCAACTCTGTTATGTTGGGTGTCAAGATATTAGAGCTTTCACAGTCTTGTCTGTTTTGCCCAGAGTTCTCCAGGGAATGAGGAAAGGAGGTAATGGATGAGTGAAGGGTTAGGGTTAGGGTTAGGGTTAGGGTTAGGGTTAGGGTTAGGGTTAGGGTTAGGGTTAGGGTTAGGGTTAGGGTTAGGGATGAGCCTGGTGATGAAATTTACCAGCTTGCAAGAGCCCTTTCTATTTTGTGGGACCAGGGACATTCCCCAAAGTCACCTGCTGAAGCCTCTTCCTCACAGAGAAGCCCATTTTTAAACCAGTATCTTGATTTATAAGGTAGAAGTGTTCCACTTGTCTGCTGCTGGTCAATGTCCATGATTCATGGCACCCACAGTGCTCCTCTCACCCACTGGAAACTAGACCAGCCAGGCTATATCAGCAGGGTCAGAAACCTCTTCTGCCCTCTTTAAGGGCGTTAGTCTAAGAGACTTATCTGTCACTGCTGTGTGCATTTTAAAAACTAAACTCCTATCTCTCTGAAGCTGAGCTTTGCTATTGCAGCTGCCTGCTGTGCAGATCTGACGTAGCTTCTGCTTGTGCAAGCTGGGTGAAGCACATCAGCTGTCTGTGGATGCAATTTGCTGAAAGTGATTTCAAAAATTGGGGTCTTTTCTGGTCTGAGTTTTCTGCTCACTGTAGAAAATTGAGTCCTACACAGTCCACTGAAGAGCTGAACAGATTGCTGCCCTGTGTTTTTCTGCGGAGAAGCTGGGGCAAATGCTTTTCTCTGCTGCTCAGAATACTGCAAATTTCAAGGAGGGAAATCTTCCCTCTGGTCCCAAATCCTTCTTGTTGAAAGAATCTCTCTTCTTCATGTGCACTGCAGGGTACTGCTCTCTGCCTTCCCTTGGCTGCTAACATCTACCCCTTTCTCTAGCAGGTTGAGAATCATCCTCAACTAAAGACTAGACAAACAGATGAATCTGGGGAGCACAGTGCCTGCAAATAATCTCTTTTGATGAGACAGAAAAAAAAAGAACACACCTTGTGTCGGCACTTTTAGGCCCTTTAAGCCATTCTGATAATCACTGAAGGAAACAGGATATTGTAGTAACTGCCTGGCAAGTGCATGAAGATCTGCAGTAAATCTTACCATTGTGTTTCTGCAGGAAGCCAATGACTTTTTCCAGCACAGTAGTTTTGTCCATTTTACGAGTGTTGCCTGGAAGCATAGAGCTGAGCTCTTTGATGAGAACATTGAACTGATCTCGCCTCTTCTTCTCCGACTTGTTACGCGAAGCCCTGTGGACAGGTTAAAAAAAATAAAAAGAAAAAAAGATGAGCAGACCAAGAGTAAAGATCATCACGAAGCTGCTCTTTGCAATGTGTACACATAGGAATAAGTCTGCTGCAAGCCCCAGTATGTGATGTTTGACACTGGTCTCCAGCAAAGCTGCAGAAAAAAAGTAGAAAGCAACTGCTCCTACTTACTGCTCTTGTCTTTGAGCCCACTCTAAAGTCCAGTGGGGAGATGGAGGCTTTGTTTGCCCCTCTGTGCTATCTCTAAACATTCCAGTCAAGCCTTTCAGGTCAGTATTAAGCCTCTAAGTGAAGGAGCTCTGTCCATCTCCCAGACATATACAGGAAGTTCAAAGTCCATGCAGCCTCTGAGGAGAAGAGTGGGGACTGGGAAAACTATGGGTCATGCCCATTTGTGCAGTCTTGATGGGAGAGACAGACCCCAGTTGTGCAGTTCAGACATTGCTGGAGCTGGGTTCACTTAGAGGCATCTGTCCACTTTGGTCAAGGTTCCTCTGCCTACCTCCACACTGGCCTAGAGAGAAGAACTGAGCTGCTGTTTTCCAGTCATTCAGATCAGGTACCCGAGTAGGGGTTGCTGCAGCTCTCATCTAATTCACATGCCACCTAATTCAGTCTCCTTTCCAAGGGGATGAGGGCAAGCAGGAGAGAGGGCATCAGCCCTTTTCATCCCAGCATGGACCAGGTCTGAGGCTGGGATGTGTTCTTGGACCTAGGGGTTCCGAAGGGCTAGCAGAGGTTCCCTGCTTGCCCCTAATCTCTGAATGCCACTGGGCAAATTATTTAAGGTCCTGGTACCCTGACTTATTAGGTCTAAAATGTGAACTCTGTACCTTTCTTCACCACTCTTTCCTGTTTGGCTTGCAGACTCCTCAGAGACAGCCTGCTTCTGCCTCTGTGTTTGGAGAGCTTGAAGAAAGGACATGATGTCATTTGGGGTGTTTGACGCCAGTATAATGCTGTCATTAAGGCTGTTGATAATCTTTTCAGTGTGTGTGCTTTATTGTTTTTTAAATTACATGCCAACCAATGCAGTGTTTTCTGAATTGTTCCTGTGAATACAACAGTGATTCTAACTGAAGGACATAATTCTAATTTCTGAGCCCTGTGAAAATAGAAATAAATATAATTCTGGTTTGTTCTTCTGAAAGGTCCTCAAGAAGTAAATATTTGCCTTTTTAACTACGTAAACAGCTAAAAATCTTGTTACACATAGGAAAGAAAAGCCAAGAAGTTGATTCTTAATCTGAGTTTCTCAATTCCGGTTAACTCTGCTGTACCTCATATGCAGTTCTGGGTGCACGCTGCCAAAAATGAGAGCAGAATTCAGCCCAGCATCTACATCTACCCCAAGGACCAGGATGGCAATAAACATTTTCAGCACAAAAATCACTGCAGAGGCTTCTGGATGCTACTACTGACAGAGGGGTAATTTTTGTTTGTCTTGCTCTCAACCCTGAACACACTTGGAGATAGGCTGGATAGAAGCCAACGCTTGATTATTTTACAGCTTTGAACACAAGAGATTGGGTGGATACTGCCTGACTGACTTCACCCTGTTCTTATTACAAAGCAAAAGGCTGTCAGAATGAGATGTGAAAAGCTCCAGCCTTATCCTATTTCTGTACAGTTCAAGAGGACATTAAGAACATCAACATTTTTCTTCCTCATAATTCAATCCTCTGTGCACTTTAAGCTTAATGGGGCTTAATATCCTGGGAAAAAAAATAAACTACCAAGCATCTATAGGGAAAGTGTTGCTTTTTCCAAAAAAATAAGGATGATTTGACAGAAATGTAAGGTATCTATTTTTAACATGACGTTTTATTCACAGAGGAAATATAAAAACTCCTCTAGTGGAAATAACTACCAATATTACTGTGATCTATGATCACAGTAAAATCTTAAGAAGGAAGAAACTTAGTCTCCTCCTTCTCCCCCCAATTAGGACATCTAAACTGTCTCTGCACAGTTGTATGTGCTTTATTCCATCTAGTTGTAATGTCTTCAATAATGCCGTTTTCATCACTTCACTTGGAAGATTATTCCCTGTCCTTCCTTACTTCACTGCCAGGGCACATAATTTATAGTAAGCCAAAACAGCCTCTGTCTTAACTCCACACTACTTGTCCCAGTTCTTCCCCATCTTTGCTACTCCTAAAAAAATATGGCACATCCAAGGGGAAGAAAGAGACAGAGTATAAATAAGATCTGGAATTCTAGCGAATAAAGGCAATACATGACAGCTTGAATTCAGAATGATCAAAATCACCCATTTAAGATGTGTTTTAATAAGCATTTTTATTCCTTTATATACTTGCTGCCTGTTGACCTAAAGAGAGACTGATACTTGCTGACTATTAGCCTTTACAGCTTGCTGATTTACAATGAAATGTGACTTTACACTAAACTTTGTATTTCTTTTTTCTGTCCAGTGGGATATGTTCTGTACACATCAAAGCAAGTAACCACATCACATACGCTCATTCTGATTCCTAAATTTACTTCTATTGGAATGGAAAATGGCAAGTGGCAGTCCTCATTTATTAAGCACTTTCTGTTTGTTTACTTCAAGCTGGTTTTGTCTGGAATTTGGAATTTAAAAAATATTTAAAGAATAATTTACTGTTGAAGCAAATTAAAAGAATAGCAAGTAGACAAAAGAGTGCACAAATCTTGTCTAGCATTAAAGAATTTGAAATAAAATGATGGTTTCTGATCTCCAGAAAACCAGAAGACCTCAGAGAGATTTTCTGTGTTCCCTTGTATGGTGCCATTGTATCCAAGTTTTAGTCCTCAGGTCTTTGGAGTGATGTAATGCCTTAGGGAGCCAGAGAATGCAGAACGGGGCTTAAAATAAACAGCATTGTGAATTTATAGCTAAGCATGTTGGCCAAATACTAAACACTTGTCCCAGGAGTGTAAGTGCAGGTGCCTTTCCTTGGGAGAGGAAAGATCCTTTTCTCATGTCTGTATGTACCTAATAAATTGCAGCAGAGGGTAAATGGTGTACTTTAGTGACTCTAACCTGGGGAACCCAGCTCCTGGCTTAAGTCCATTTCCAAAGTGTTAGCTTGAGAAAGTTCCAGTCTCACCTATTTTTTACTCAAAAAATGAAAGAAGACAACATCTTTCTTGGCTTTTTCACCCTTTCTTGTGTTTCTCAGCATTGAGAGGCATAGTTCTTAAACTGAATAGAAGAAGAAAAAAAAGCAAGCATTTATCCTACAACAGGACAGATGAGAGTCCTTAGTTTTCAAGAAACAACAGCAAAATCTTGAGCCAACGGTTTCTCCCAAGTTTGACTCTAAAGCTTTGGAAGAAAAAATGTAGTTTGTAAACGAAACTAAATGGTTTCAGTGTGCTCTAGTAACTATAGATATTCATGAAGTCTCTCTCATGATTTCAAACTCAATTTAAAACTTGGTTTCAAATTTAAATAATTTTCTAAAGAGCAAAATTTACTTAAATTACAACCTATAGAAGCACTTTCCCTTTTTTTCTTTTCAAAGATGCAATTTTTTTAATCCACCTTGAGAGAGGCCTGCCCCAGGGTATGACAAAAATTCCCTCCAGAAACAAACGGCATGAAAAACATACCAGATGGTGATGACAATCGCTGATAGGGAGGATACGTGCTATCCTATTTTTGTCCCAGATAGGTTCATTTAATTAATTTTTAAAAAACCCCAAACAATTAGCACACAAATATCTTGAAGATAATAAGCTGTAAGGGTGTGATGCAAGGTGGGCTCCCTTCTCCTGCTCTCCCCTTCCCTGATCTTGGGGCTCTGGGGAAATGTGACACTTCCTGCCACACTATACCCTCTCCCAAGAGCCAGGTCAAACAAGGACAAGTGTAAGGACTTGCACCTGGAAAAAAATAACCCAGGAGTGCAGCACAAGCTGGGATCAAGCCAGCTGGGGAGCAGCTCTGTGGAAATGGACCTCTATGAGGCTGCTACGAAGTCTCCATGGAGCCTTCTCTTTTCCAGGCTGAATAGCCACAACTACATGTTTTTGTAGAATCATAGGGGTTTCAGCCCTCTGATCATCCTTGTGGCCCCTCTCTGGGTCCAGTCCAACAGGTCCAACCCCTTTATAGTGCAGTGTGTTGACAGGAGGTATCTCCTTCTCAAACCAACATACTTTCCTGGCCCCAGGTTCCTGCCTAATTGGTTGGGCTGAGCCACACAAAGAGCTGTACTCCATGCCATGCTTCTCCTGCCCATGAAGCCCCCCAAGAAGAGTGGCAGCAGTGAAGCACTGGGCTCTAGCAGACCCCTGTACTCAGTGGATCATCCCTCATAGCCATGAGGGGAAGCAGTTAGCTCAGCACTTTCCACCCGGTGGCAAAGGCAAACCTTCTACCTCCTGAGCATGAACGTGTGAAGAGGAGGGAGCAAAGGGGAATGGCTGAGCTCAGCCTGTGCTGACCTATATTGCTGAGAAAAAGCTACAGGGAGGAGAGAAGCAGAGAAGGAATCAAAAGAGATGAAACTAGATCAGCTAGCTGTGTCTGGGCTGGAAATACTCTCATTAGAGAGAAACAAGGGGAAAAATGTGGGCAACCCATGGCTCCCTGTAAAGCAATTAAACTGCAGGCCACAGGACTAATAACATTCCAGAAAAATAAAGCCCCTCAAATGCTTCCAAATGACTTTTCTGCAGATGCCAATCAGAGCTGACAGTTACTAAGAGTTTTATTGCCACGAGTCTTCTGCGTTGAAAACCCTTCTTCTCGCAACCATTTCCCACCAAAAGGCACTTGGTGATGGAGTGCAGAATGTTATGTGTATAATGGTTTGTTCCAGTTTAGGGTTGACAAAACACATTCCATAGTCTTTCTCTGCTCAGAACATAACTTGTGGGTGTTCTCATTACCATGACATAGGCATTGCTGAATTAATGATCATCATAATAGGTGAAGCCTTACACTTTTTAGTTCTTTTTTGTTTGCAAAAACTTCACATTTTAACATGCACTGGGGAAGCTTAGATGATGTATTATAGTGGCAGGAGTACGTTGTTGGTTCTTCAGTTCTCATGTTCTGCAGTAATGTGAGGATATCGATCGATGCCTTGGCTTTTCTGACATTTTCCAAAGGAAACATTGCTAAGTTATTTTCTTCTTACAGTGTAGCCAAGGCAGTTTTTCAAGTTGTGCTTGGCTGCCTTTTACTTTCTCTTCCTCTTTGATTAATTGATTATAGATAAAACAGCTCCTGCAGCAACAAACACCATCAAGCTCCTCGTCACAAGTTAAACAGAGAAAAAGTGCTCACCTCTTTGCCCTGTCTTTCTCATCTTCATCCATTAGATTGTCTAAGCAGTTTTTTCTGTTGAAGGAATGCGAGAATCATTATGAATTGCCATTTTGTTAGCTCTACATGCAGGTTAATCTTAGAGTCGCTCTATTTCATTTTAATAACAGAGTGATGATATCCAGGTCAGATAAATGTGTCAGCAGTGCTTTATGCTGCCACCCTTGATTTTAGGAAACATCCGTTGTGGATAACGTTATTCCTGAGCACCAGGCTAGCCTCAGGGGCTCCAGCTAAGGATCAAGGCTCGCAGGAAAAACACAGCACAGTAACAACCAACCATTTCTTGGGGGATTTTCTGGTTTGGAGGTTGGTTACTCTTTGTAAACTTGCAGCTGGATAAATCCTGGGGTCTGCGTAAATTTTCAGTGTCCCCACATTCCCACAAAAGCCATTCCCTGTAACAGACCAATGCCTCTGACTCCCAGGTGGAGTATCCTACTGGGAGGCTGTTCATCCATCCCCGTGAGCTCTGACCAGAAGCCCAAAGACAGAATTATTCCTGTACTGAATTACACCCCAAATTCAAAATATCCTCATAAATCCCATTGCACTGTTTAAAACCCCTCTTGCAGCTCAGACAGACTGCCTGCCTTGGGGTGGTGGCACAAAGCATGGGGACTGCAACATCCCCCTCATTATTTTTGTTAATTTCCACCAAAATTTGACCTGACACCAGACTGAGCTGGAGCTCAATTGCTCCAGCAGTTTGAGCCGTGAGGAGAATGTAGTCTAAGCAGAAGATAAAGTCACAGTGTAAAATCTGTTAAATTAAGCACATTCACATAGGCAAGGTGAAGGAAAAAACTGCAAGAGCAGCCCAAGATAATATCCTCAGAAACACTTGCTGCCAGCTTCATGGCTTTATGAGAAAGTGATGCTTGAGCTGTAACTTCTTCAACCCAAGAAGGATGCCCTGCACTGCTGCTGTAGCCTCTTGCTGCACCTTGCTCCTATGTCAGAGCACACAAGCTGCACACTGCTGCATCCCACATAAACATTTCCCAAAACAGCAGCACAACCCTGATACAGACCCTGGATATGGTCAAAGTGTCATTTTCAAAGTAGTGGTATAGTGAGAGGCAACGACAACACCCATTTTCATCAATGCTTCTCATTTATAAGGACTACTCGACACGTAGGACATGAATAAAATTGGAAGTGGGAGAGAAGTTTGTTGCTAGGCATTATTTCAGCCTGTGGTCTTTTCCACATATGAGTCACCCACAGATTTGTCTGTTTCAAGACTGTTTCATGAAGTAACAGCAGAGAAAACTTACTGATAGTAAGAAAAGTGGATAAACTCCCTCCTTCTGTTACTAGTTCTCCTACAGCAACAATCCACCTGCTCATTACTCAGAAGTTAGCTAAGAACATGAAACTACCCTGTAATTTTTTATCAAGTATGAGAGTAACAAGGAATTAAAGCCCCAGGTCACTGGAGAGTAAAACTACTACTTCATGGCATTCAGTTCATTGAGGAAGGAACATAAATAGGAAATATGAAGGCTGAGGGCCTGTCATTTTTGTCATAACTGACAAGTTATGTTGCTGAATTCTATCATACACACCAAACAAATAATACCATGTCTTTTTTTGGTATTTTTTCAGATATTTATTTGGTTGCAAAACAACTAAGTTAGCCATATCAAAATCCACACTTTAGAG
Organism: Turnix velox; assembly: GCA_013400935.1. Classification (NCBI taxonomy): domain Eukaryota; kingdom Metazoa; phylum Chordata; class Aves; order Charadriiformes; family Turnicidae; genus Turnix; species Turnix velox. The sequence goes on from VZTY01035097.1 coordinate 99,888, forward strand.
TAGGAAAATTTATAGACTCAGTTAAATTTTATGTGCCAGTGTTTTACAAATGCTATAGGTGGTTATTAGGCCATGCCAGAATCAGACTTCTAGCCTAACAAATGTGTTTTCAAATAATTTAGACTAAAGTATAGTGTCAAATTCAGTGAGGTTTGTTGTTACTTGCTTGCTTGTTGCAACAAAAATGTTCTTGTATGTTATAAAACAAGGCATCAGTAATTTGGCAAGGGATATAATTTAGGATTTTACTATCTTTCTTTGCTAGACTTTAGCTCAAAATACTCTGTTGTCTGCATTCTCATTGAATCTGGGGTATGATAAGCAAAATGGGGCAAGAGAAAGCAAGTTGCTTTCTCCACATCCCTGAAGGATCCCTCTGCTGCACCAAAGCCTCCTCCGGTTGTAACAGACTCCGAGTAGAAAGTAGGAAATATGGGGACAAGAGCTCTGTGTGGTTTTTAGGAAGGATGGGTCTTGACAGAGCAGTCAATAACAGAGCTGCTCAGCACCAGCTCTTTAGGGGAGACACAGCCTACCAAACAGAATGGGGTTTCCTACAGCTGTACCTTGTCAACCATCAAGAAATTAGATTGCCAGGAAGCCTCTACATTTACAACAGAGCAACAGGTCTAACAGGTCTGTTCTGCCGAGGATTTGGCTAGATCTGGCCAGCTTCCAGTAAACTTCTAACTGACATGAAGTTCTAGACCTGCTGTGCTGTTGCTAGTGTTAGTCAATATCTAATTGTCATTTTGCTTTTGTTTGCTCACATGGCAAAATCTCCAGAGCATCGTAAGCATTGCTAACGGTGTTTGCCAGTACAAATGCACCATATGAAATTAAAACTGTTCTCCATAAAATAGATATGCCAGAGTATATAACTGCTGGGAACTTGTACTACCATCCCTCTCCTGTGCCACACCAGATACTGGCTTACACCTGGAGGAGAAACCCATAGCTTGAAACTTAGGTACATGCCTAGTACAATCCGCTTGCCTTACATTATCCTCCCAGTCCCTCAGCTGGGAGAGTCCCAAATAGCAAATTGGAAATTCATTCTCTCATCCCTGTCTGTGTCTGGTTTAGGAACCAATTCTGTCACATTTCAATGACAGAGGCAGGCATTGTTTTGTGTCACAATTCCCCTGCAAAGAGGTGATATAAAATCCACAAGAATTTCTCAAAATACGAACAACCCTTTCATATAACAGAATTTGGAAACCTATGGGGGGTAACACCACCACGTGATGTAACTCCTGCTGATGGCAGTGACAGGTACATTTGGAGCTTCGTGAACATCACCATTAACAGCAAGGAATGAAGACACCATCATTCAAAAAGACAGGAACCACCTGGGAGAAGAAGAAAGCAGTACTCGGATAGCCACGCAGAGATACATATCCACAAGTGGGATGAGTGTCACTTTGGAAACATATGATTGGCTAAAAGTGTTAATCATGTATCTTCAGCTCATTTATCAAAAGGAGAAGGATAGCATAAACATCCCCCCCACATTCATTCATACAATGAATAGTTGTTTGGGAAAGAAGTAATTCAAGCAGAACGCCAGCTCACTCCAGGGACTCTCCAGAAGAAAGGTTGCATGTGTTTATTTTGATACAGTCTATTCTCAGTGGACACTAAAAAATTCATCTGGCACTGATCACCTTTTGCTGTACTAGAAATACAGGTTTTTTTTTAATGAGCTAAACTACTGCCCTTTTCTGTGGGCGAGGCTGGCTTCTCTCCTTCCTGTCCTCATAAGGATATGCTATAAAATTCCTGATACTCAAATGTAAGGTAATCAGCTGTTGATTTCACACAGAGTTACCACGTGGCAAGCTAATCTCAGTTCCTGCAAATCAGCTTGACATTTAACAAGAATTTTTAATCATATTTATTTCACTCGGCTGGATTAAATCAAATGTAAATTTCCTCTAGAGGTCCTAGGATGCACCCAGGGAGGTCTATTGAGAAATCACAGTGCCAGTGCTCCTCTGACCCTGTGCTGGGCAGCTCAGGTCTTTCCCTCCTCTTCCCTCTCTGGTACAGTGGAGTGTCTGCTATCCCACAGTCCTGCTTAGGTTATTCAGCCATTTATCCTATATAGGGCATGCTCAGACCTGGGGAGAGTGGTGCTGCCTACCATACCCCAGTGATGCTTCCCACTCACTACAGATATGTGTGAGCCCTTGCCATGAATTCATCCTCAGATCACTTTGGATGCTGGTACAGTATCACCATCCTAAGTAAAGATGATGATATTCCACATGGAGAACAATCCCTTCATGGACAGAGGATGGGCAAGGGCTAGATAGAAAACTGGAACAATAGGAAGAAATAACTTGAGCTACCTTCTGGTCTCTGGGCAGAGCCTCCACAACAACTGTTATCTTTGTGAAGAGGACAAAAAAAAGGGCATAGTGAGCAGGATCCAAGACATGGAAGGGAAGTACAGGCTCTGGGCATGAGCCAAGGTCACTGTGGCCTGAAATGGGCATGGAGTGTGGCTGGGCTGATGCACTGGAACAACCATCAGTTTCCCTGCTTGGGGATGATGTACAAGGTTTAATGGGCATTGTGGTCAGACAACAGTGTTGTTCCATGGGTGCTCCACAACATGGGTTAAATGGACACTTGCCCACACCAAGAAGATACATGGTGGCTTGGTGCTCGCAGCTCTACAGCCTTCTTCTCAGCTAAGGCAGAGCTCTGAAATGAAGTGAATTACACTAACAAGTAAAGTATTTCCCTTCCAAGCCTTGCTGGAGGGCAAAGAGAAAGATTAGCAAATGGGAAGTGGCATGAAGGTCACTAGGTGACGAGCAAGAAGCATCCATCTGACCATTTTAAAAGCCTTGTTTCATATTTCTCTGCTGTGGATGAAGCACTTGGATGTGCCACCATGAGGGTTATGACATGAAAACACAGCGGGAGGATTTGTATAAACATAAATCAGAGTAAATCAACAGATTCAAAGGCACGTCAAACTGAACTGCACCCCTCAATCCTCATTTTTCAGATGCAAACTTATGAACTGTTACTAGAACATGCTGGAGTCTGTAACTAAATACAGCACAATCCCACCAGTAGCAATCAAAATTGATTTATCAAAATTTAAGCTGAGTAGCCTTAAGAAAACTTAAGAAATGGCTGTAAAAAATCACTCTCCTGGTGGCATACCTTGTTATTTGAGAAGGGACTGTGAATTTTCAGTAGAAGAATTGCAGTCTGCAGTTACCATGGCTCATATAATGCTGCAATTGTTATCAGAATTACAGTTTTTGTGAGGAAAAAATCCAGTAGCATGGTAAGTGTACAGCTTAAGAGTTACAACCGTTTTTGCCTGATAGCATGCAGCTTAGTCTCCCTGCATTCAGTTGATTACTGCATTTTGTTTACAATAGAGAAGAGGCTGTTCTGAGGCTTCTTAAAAAGAAAAGAAGAAAGTGTTTTAAGAAAATATTTGGCTTCATGAACCTCACAGACTTTCATATGTTTCATATAAATGCGTACAATGAATCTTTAGAAGGCAACGGGCTTAAAGCAAAATAGATATTAAAAAATAATCCAAATGTGGACAATAAAAATTATGGAGTTTGACATAAATTAATGCTGAACTGGGGACAGCAGGAAGATGCTCACAGGTACTGCAGCTGAGTATTATGAGATTACAATACAGAGAAGTAAAGGCCCATGTCACATTCTGGGTTTATTCTTGATATTACTTGCATTTAGTGGGAAGAGGTGTACTTTTCTGCAGGTGGAAATGTTGCTCCTATTGCTGTGTGCTATTTTACAGACTCCCCCCTCGCACTGGTGCTGGTTGACATTTAGGGCGAGTGGCCTGCAAATCCCCTATGGATGTGGAGTGATTCGCAGCAGCAGAAGTCAGGAGTGAGATGGCTGACGTCAGCAGCCCCATGCTTGAGTGCAGCCAGGCAAAGTGAGAGGGGAGCCTTATCTCTAGCTTATGAGTAACGTCTGAAGTTGGTGTAACACTTGGGATCTCTGAGGAAGATCAGTACATAAACGCTTGTTATCTTCCTTACTATTATTACTGAATGACTAAAGCCATTCAGACTTCAGTGAACAGGCTCAAGTGAATCCCTGGGTCCAACTGCTGCCCTCCCCTCACACGGCTGGGAACAGAAAAGCAAACAAATTAAACTAACATTAATCAGCAAAGACTGCCATCTGTATAACTCCAAGCACTTCTCCGCGTGCCTGTCCCCTTCCAGCAATGCTAAACAGGATTAGCCTTCCGTGGGCGGATGGGGAAAGTAGGTCAGTTTGGTAACATCTCTGTGTGTGAGGAACCAAGGAGGATGTGACTGCAATGGTCTGCAGGCAGCCCTCTCTTGCCTTCTCAATGAGCCTCAGAGACGATGCACCTGTGCTTGCCATGGAACACAAAAGGGGCCTCAGACCCCATGTCTCTATAGGGTAGCACCTGCCATCCACAGAATGGCAAAAATGGATCTGATTTACTGGATGTTTTTTCTTTACTTATAAAAAAAAGTATTTCCCATTACAATAGCAGCGCTACATGACCCTGCAGTAACTCTAGACTACCATTCACCCACCAAAAAGTCACAGACCCTTCTCAAATAACAAGACATGCGTCCAGGAGAGTGATGGGTTTGCAAAGGTTTGGCAAAGCATGATGGTGCAGTGGAGTTAATGGATGTAAGTGATGCAAGTTACTACTAGCTTGTGCCAGCCAAGTATTTGCCAAAGGTTATGCATGAGCAAAGTAGCAAGGGACCGTAACCCATCCAGTGGAGGTATTGTCTTTGTCTTCACTGGGGACAGTGAAGTCAAAAGCTCACCCAGAGTTGACACTTGCAGGGCACATCAAGGGCAACAAGAAGAGTTTCTGCTGCTACATCAGAAAGGGCTAACAAAAACCTCATGTAATTTAGTGGGACAACTGACAAGTCCTGCACCCAGGAATGAAGAGCCTGGGCCTCTCACATAAGCTGAGGAGGGACTGATCAGGGAGCAACTCTACAGGAAAGGCCTTAGAGTCACAGCAGGCAACATGCTGTGCATATGCTGGTGGTGATCTTTGTAGTTAACAAGACCTGAACTGCATGGACTGTACGCCCTGATCAAGGGAAGAGATTGTCCCACTTGACCCAAAACTTGTTGGACTGTATCTAGAATACATGTCCCAGCACAGAAAAGATACACATTAGATAGAGGGACTGCCACAAAGACACCCCAAGACAGTGGCAGCTGAAACATTTGCCCCATGGAGTGATGCTGGATGAGTTCGACAGATCTGCTATGGACAAGATACAGCTTTAGGGCACCTTAAACCCTAAGCTGAGCTTTTCAAGATGGTACAGGATTAGACAGTCAGAAATAATGGGTGTAAATACAAAGAACCTTCTGTGCATAAGGACACTCAGGCAGCCTGGTCTGACCTCAGTGTGAGCACTGCTTTTAACAGATTAGATGGGAGACTTCCTGAGATCACTCCAACCTGAACTGTCCTATGCTTCTGGTTCTATTGAACTACCACCAGAAACATCCTAAGCATATCAGTCCCCCTGAATCAGTTCCTATATTACATAAGTTCCTGAAATTTATTTTGTTATGCTTTTACTCTCCCATGCTACAAATAGTTTATGCACCATTTCCCCTAGTCTGACGTCCTTCCTACTTAACAAACCTGCCATTTAGGAGAAAAGAAGGCAAGACACGCATCTTAACATTGTATATCCCATGCCTGTCATGTCACTTTTAGAAGATGATTTAAAAAAATATTCACTTTAAGACAGAGTTAGCCAACAAAGAAGAAAGATGTCTCTCATGAGAAAGCCCCTTGACTGTTTTTCTGCTGTCTCCACTTCTCATGTTCTTAATCTGTTTTAGGTATTTATAAAACTTTAATCCTTGTAGTATCAGAAGTCCCAAATATACAAAGACTTTAACATGTGCTTAACTCTATACTGCTATAAGAAGTCCCTCATGTATGTGTATCTTTGCAAAATCCAGGCCTAAATGTGGAGGTAGAGCTGCACAGATTATTCCGTAATTGTTAGCTCTGAAATCATCCCTTGAAAATGGTCTCAGTCACAAAGTATCCTCAGCTGTAAAAATCTGCTAAAGTTTATTTGCTTCTGCAAATGTTTAAGTAAGTAGAATAATAGAACATTTGACCTCTGATCTTCTCATGGTCAAATGTGCAGCCAGTACAAGCAGACTGGCAGAGTGTGTCAGTATATCACTATAAGGATTTATTTGTCAAAAACTGAAGGACTGTTGTTTGGTTTGGCACAAACTACCTGGGAAACACCAACACAAGCAGAAAATCAGTCTTTTTCAATGGGACTGCTGTCAAAGTCCCTCTCCTTTTTTTTTTTTTTCTGGCAGCAATAGCCTTGACAAGATCCTTTTAATTCTTTCCATCCAATTAAACAGGCTAAAGTGACACTAGACTATAAAGCAAGATACCCAGGAGGTGACATAGGCTGGTCTCATTCCCTCCATTCTTTTGTTTGTTCCTTTGTGGATGGCTTTCAAAGTACCTAATTACTCTTCTTTTAAAGACTCTGGGCCTGGTAGTTATTTTGCTAACAGCAGAGAAATTTACTCAAGAAGGGAATTCTGAATTTTTGACAGTGCTGTCAAATTAATTGTCATCATTTACACCAGCCGTGACAGTGTCCCCTTCATACACGAGATGTTGAAATAAAAGGCCACACATTTTTGTGGATATTCAGTAGGAAAGCAAAAACTGAACTTGAAGTCAAATCTCCTTCTACTTTATGGTGCTTAACCTGATGTCACAGCTCTCTCACCATTCAGCAGGACTCGGGGCAAAAGCTGGTCCTCTCTCAGAGTCCTCGCCTTCTCCTTGCCTCAATGGGACCTTCCTTGCTTCTTCAATTAGGTAGAACCAGTGGGCCAAGCTCCAAGGAGTAGACCAGGACTTGAGCTAGGCAGTGAGTGCTCTCCTTGGCCTCCCCCATCTTCATGGGTGTTCCAGCATGGTGACATGCATGGCGACTCAGCTGTTCTGCCATCGATGATGGCTGGGGCCAGGAGGCTTGGGAGAAAATGTGACCATGTATGTAAAGAAGAAACTATTTCCCTGCCCTACACAAGAGCAAAAGCTGTGGCCTGAATCCACTGCTATACAGGGAAGAAAAATCCCTATACAATAGAAAGAAATAAATGCAGATATCAACACCAGTAATCCCATCACTTTTGTGTTAACAGCTTGATAACTTATCTGCTTACAACTTGCACACTGCACTAAATTTTCTGCTCTATAGTAACTATCCCATTTCTGTCAGCAGAACTAAATATTTAATCATCTGGGGAGATGAATCACGAAAAGCTGTGTTGGGGAGATATTTTTAAATGGACAATTTGTTGTCATTAATTTTGAGAACTTGCCGTTTCTCTCTTCTCCTAGGAGGGACCCTGCCAGCCAATGACCATACAGATTATTGCTCTGTATGGCTTGCTGTCTCCGTTGTTGGTGAACTGTGCAATCTATGGGGTTTTAAGGTAATTTTTGACAAGAGCAAGGCAGGGTAGAGCAAACAGCTCAGGATTTGTCTGGGCACCACTAAGCCTAAACACATAGGGAGGCCAGAGACACATGATCCGCCTGGAAGCATGGCATCTTATGGCTGGATGCTCCCCTTCAGTTTTGAGTCTGAGTCCATAAACCTGCCAAAGGTTCAGACACAGCATCAGACCAAGGCTGCACCTGTATTTCACACTGTCTTGATCATTTATGCCCTTGACTCCCTCTTATCTAAGGCTGAGCCACTCTCCAACTGTGGTGCCGACACTTCCCCACTGATGTGTGAAGTGCTGCTGCTCTCATCCTCTTCATGATACCAGTGGTTCCCATTTTTACACTGATAAAGTTTCTCCAGTGTGATGTAAAATCCAAATCAGGTTTTACGAAATGAATCTCCAAGGAAAAAGGATCATTATTAAAGAGCATCATTAGTGCTTTGCAATCTTAATTATGATAATTATATTTTTGTAGCTAATATAACTGAACCCCTGCTTTTAAATCCCATTAATGAGCAATTTTTAATCCTTCTCCTACTGGGCCAACAAAGCCTTAATGTTGAACTTTGTATTTATATGGGGCACTATTTTTTAAAAAAATTATGCAGTTTACTTAGAATTTCCATTCCCTTTTATCTGCACTTTGAGGGTGCACCTTATCCCAAGACACAAGAAATGAAGAAGGATGAATATGAATCCAACAGTTTGGGCCCAATTTCCCTCCCTAGAAACAAGAAGGCACAAACCCTACAGCAGGATGGCAGCTCCCCGGGAATATTGGTTGCTGCCAGGGAAGCCTGTGACACTGCTGGTCTCTTGGATGTGTAGATTTAAAGATTACTCTCCTGAACAACCCAAGGACTGAGGTTTACCCACAATGATCTTCAGCAAGACCATGTGCACTATGTGAATAGCCAGATGACGTGACCCACTGCATGAAGGAGAGACCTGTCTGGTTGAGGAGAACAGGAGGTTGACCAGGAATGTATTGTTGTACCACAGCAATCCCATGAGCAACCAGGAGACACAGGGAGGCTGCAGGAGCTGTGGCCAGCACTAATTGATGGTCAGTCAGAGAAGGAGTTGGCACCTGAGGGGAAGGATCAAAAGAAATCTCTATAAAAAAGAAATGCCTAAGTTCACAAACTATTCATCCTGTGCGTGAGCAGGAAAAGGCACCCCTGCAACAAGCTAATAGAAATCTTGAAAGGTGCCAGCCAGTGACACCACTATAAATGCTCTTTTCTGAGTGCAGTTTATAATCCCTGACAGAGTAAAATTTGCTGCCGTGTCCTACATTATAAACCACCCACCACCACCCAGATTCAATGGACTAGTGGAATTTTTTAATGAATCTGTATGCAGACGCAGATTTTACTAACACAGAGAGACTGCAAATGATCAAAGAGGGAAGAGTAAACAAATTCAGATATCTCAATAACAAAATGAAAACAATAAAGCATATACTGAATATTATCTGCCCATTAATCTCTGGAGTAAATTCAGAAAACTAATTAAAAGCTTCTACACAGATAAATGATAAGCTTCTTTATTCAATGAGCTCATCATGTGAACAAACAGAGGTTTGTGTTCATGTTATTGTTATTAGCAATTGCATTAAAGCAAATGATTTTTACTGTGCTACTGGGAATACAGTGATTTGAAAAACAAAATGTAAAGAGATCCAAACCCATACTATACTGAGCCTATTGCAATTCCTGTTCTTTTTTTACTTATTTCAGGTAACTATCACTCTCACGGGGCAGCATGACAAAAAATGAGATATGAAGAAGAGAAAACAAAGCCAAAGCCTGTACAGATGCAGGAAAAATCTCTGTATAAATATTCTCCAGTGGAAGTCCAGCTGAAAAGGGCACCATTGCCTTCCCGCCTGGGAATTTCTGTAATTTATCTGTGCTTACTGTGCCTTGTGTCCCTTATTCTGCTGTTGCCTTTAACACTCGCAGGAGATTTTGTCTGAATTTTGTAGGGAGGTTTTGTCTCCTCAACCGTAATTGATAGATGTTCTATTTTTGTGGTGCAGCAACACTGCCTTGCGTGACGTGGCGTGGCAGCACTGTGTGGGGAGCTGGCAAGGCAGACAGCCTTCCTCTCCCTGGGTGCTCCAGGAATAGCCCCCATCCCAGACATCCCTTTAGAAGGGAGTGACTTGCAAAAGTGGGATCCTGGAGAGTGCCTAAGGCAACAAATACTACAGCTTCTCAAGCTGTGCGTCCTATTTAAGTGCACAGCCTGAAATTATTAATTTCAACATATAGTTGGTCCCGAATCTTGTTATTTAGGATCAGTGAAAACCAATCTGGCTCCAGAATTCAGATACTCTCTCAGGGATCCTACACAAAGAAATAACTTGGAAGATTTTACTTCTTTATCCATAATGCATACCAGTGACTGAGGGCTGATTAACATAAGAACCGCTTTAACCTTATGAAATGGGAAAATGAGAGAGCACTGTAACTGCTTTTGTTTACATTTTTATTCATACACTGGCATCTTCCTACTTCATATCATGCATTAAACTCTCCCTGTTGACCAAAATGAAACAGACATCTCAGAAAGTCTCAGGCTAATGTTCCCTTGAATATGGACTAAATGCAGGATATAGTCCATAGAGTGTAAAGTGCACTTAAATTTTAACATATTCACTCAACAGTGGTGTTTCAGAAACAGCAAAGTCATTAAAAGCCCCACAGAGAAATACCAAATTATGCCTCTGCCAGATATTAACTTTGAAAAGAGAGAATAGAGACACTGTGAAAACCACAGTGAAATACTGATGTGCTGATTCACTTTGTGCTTATGTACTGTGCAAGTTAGAATTGCAAAATAATCTCTCTCTTCTGTGCCAAATGATATTGTTAGGAAAGCATCCTTGCCTATGATGGGTGCTGCTTTCCATTCTGAATGTGCATTTTCCCTTTCCACTTGCAAGAAAATTTGCTGTCAGAATGTCAAGCTGACTTGCTATTTTATTTGCCATCTGTGTCAAATATTCATACAGACACACTAAGTATGTATCTGTGTCCCCAAAGGCCTGAGCTGTTGCACACTGTTACCCATCTTTCATAATTACCTGAGTGAAAAACAGGAGGTGGAAAAAAACCGACATGATTTTAGATCTCTGCTCCCACTGAATCACATTTTATTTCAAAAAGAGTGCCATGGCCATTACAGGAGCACTGCATATGGAAAAAATAGGACTTGAACTCTCAATGCACCATGAATTCCGCAGGTAAGCCAAAAAATCAGGATTAATTGTACTGCACTGACTAAGGTACTTTACATCCCATCTAATCTGTACCCAGTAATGTGACTGTAGCTTTTTTAGGCATATCTGACCTGGCTTTAAACTAGCATCAATGCAGCTCAATGTAGGTCTGTTTGTTTGCATATTCGCCCAGAGTCACTTAAAAAGGGTTATTTAGGGCAGTCAGATTTAGGGAAATAAAGGGAAAAATAGAAAGAGGAAGAAAGAAAGAGAAGCAGTTGGTGGAGAGCTGAGGTTGGGATCAGGTCAGGTCCTCTGGCTCATAGCCTCATGTGAAGCAGCCAAGAGAGGTAAATCACAGGGCTACCAGCTAAAATGAAGGGAAAAGGGATAGTCCCAAGTCCTGCTTCTACTTCCACACACACAAAAAAGGGATCCTGAACGCAGTTTTGGGGACCCCAGGAAAAGAGCTGTGAGCACAAGATGGCTCGGGATGTTTGGTTGCAGAGATGGTATTACTGCTCTTTTCCTAACGGGTTTGAAGCAGTCTCAAGGGTGAAAATAGAAACTGCAGCAACTTTAATGTCCACAGAAAAGCCATTAATTTATAGAAACTGTGCCAAAGGTAGCATAAAATTTTATATTGCACTATTTCAATGATTTGTAGTTCATCCCCCTACTACATTATTTTGTGGGGTATCTGGGTCTGGGGATTTTTGCTTTTAAACATAATAATATTTGATTCCCTGTGGGAGGTGTTTTCTCCCCTCATCCTCATTCCCTTAGAAACTTCAAAAGGCAAGTTCCTGAGAAAAGTTTTTTACTGGTTCTCATTGTTTCCTACTTCAAGTGAAAGAAGTACACGATGTTAAATCTGAGCACCAAGACTTTGTGAATGTGTAAACTTCAGAACTCAAAACCTTTCAACCTGTGCCAATGTAAACTACCTACCGTGCAGAGAATTAAGTGCACTTTATTGTGACTGACCATGATTGAATGTGTTCCAGTCCTCCTAAAATCTGCATCATGGAGTCTCTCAAATCCCCCAGAGTGAGGCTATTCCAAACGGGCGTGAGAAAAAAAGGGCAATCTCATACAAATCTCAGTCCTGGCCCTTTAGCTCTTGTCTTTGAAAATTCTCACCTTGCTGTTTCTAAACATATCACTCTCAAGGACATGGGGCAGGGAAAAAGAAAACCTAACTTTGCTAAATGAAATATTCCATATTTCCTAAATTCCTAGGAAAATTGTTCAGAAATTTTAATAAACACTTTTGCAGTGCAATTTGGAGTCTTCTATGCCACCCTCACTTTTTTATATTGTTCCATTTGTGTCTAACTGACCTGTTTCCTAAAAAATCAGATACCTTGGCCCAACCCATGTAAACAGAATGGGTTAACATATGCAATTTGGGAACCCAGTTAAGTGATTTTCACCCCCCCAGGTACTGATAGCCTCTCCCTGCCCTGCTTCCCCTATGGCACCCAAAACCAGTACCTTCTATCCTTCAAGAAAAACCACCCTCAGAGCCATGATCCTGTGCTGCTTTTCTCATAAGCAAACACACATCATCCCCACTCCTCTCCATTGTACTGGATACAGTGCCTGCCTTGGAAGCCCTGCATTGCCTTAAATAACATGTCTTGAGTGTTGGAGCTGGATATCTGAGTGCTGGTACACCAGCCAAAGCCTGATGGGCGTGTTGGCCACAAGGAGCTGGAGTTTGTCTGACACTGCTTGGGTGGCCAAAAGGGATTCAGCTGCCATTGGTCAGGAGAAGATGCAACAAAAAGACATTAAAGGAAGGAATTCCTTAGATTTGCTCTTATCTGTTTATCACTCAGAAATATTTTACTGGAACGAAGTGCAACACAGTTGCAGCAGTGCTTCAGTTGGTCCACCCTCTAGTTCCAGGCTATTTTAAAAACAGATATTACCCTGACAAATAATAAGTCTTAAACTATACTGTGAAGCGCGCAGTAAATTTTTAGTTGGCTAAAGACTGAGGAGTGAAATGTGAGAGAATGTTTTTCCTGATATATTTTCTCTCTCTCTCTCTTCATGGAAATATTGATTTGAAGGATAGTAATATTGCTACTGAATTCTGACCCGTGTGGCTATAAAGATACATTACTTGCATCAGTTCAGGAGACAGTTCGCTCAATCTTGCTTCCTCTGCAAATGCAGTTATCTTGCTCTGGCACTTTGCAAAATCCTCTAAATTACTATTAAATTAAATACTTTTAATTTATGGAGGACTTCAGCTGAACTCCTATTTCTGTGCCATTAATTACCAAGTATTTTACTGATTCTGGGAAAAACATGAATAAATCAATCTAAATGAACTCCCACCTTCCCCCAGAACTGGAGATTGGTGTCATCAGTCACACTCTAACCTAAGAAGGTTATATTTCCCTTAGATTCATCATTAATCTCTTCTCAAATCACGTATTTCTGAGTGGACTCAGAAATATTTTCAACATAAGGCTTTTAAACTAGTGATGGAAGTATGTTCAGCCAGTTCAATAGGTGATGGATTTGCAGAGGTCTTCCATGATTTGAAACAATTCCCCTTTTGCAATTTCAAGGTTGGTTTGTTTCTTTCTTTTTTTTTTTTTATTACCAGTAACTAAACTGGTTAACTTTTAGATAAAAGATGAATCCCCAGACACAGCAGGGCTCCAGGGAAGCATGGATAGAAACTCAGGTAGTGATAAAACACTGGAATTGAAGGACATGTGGGTGCTTGGAAAGACTGTTACTCAGATGAGTAAATATGGATTTAAGTGCTGACTTCTTGACACTCAAAATTGAAAATATTTGACTTGATATGCAGTGCCAGGCTTTAGTGTGCCTTCACATAGCAAAGATACCTACAGTGGTATGACCAAAAGCACAGTCTAAGAAGGACTGTAGTAGCAGAGCAGGCAGGTGAGATATTTTGGATGATGATGCTACCAAGGGCATTATTATTACTCCCTCCAAATAGTGGCAGCCTAGAGTGAAAAAAAGTGTATTATTTCACAGTGCAGTCAACAAAGTAGATGTTCCCGTTTGATCATTGTTTTATCCTCCATTTACCAAACCCAACACAAATCTTGGCAAAGGACAGTATTTAATGAAGTTATGTGGACTGACTTAATGCATTAATCGTCACAGTGACACAGATTATTAGAAGCTCAGTGGTATGTGGAATGTTTTATGATGTGCTTTCATGCTGATAAATAGCTAATCACCATATATTTGCGACAACAGAGCATTACAGGGAGCAGTGATACGTGTTCTGAAAAACACCATCAGTCCTTTTATGCCCTCCGCATAATACCCTATCATCTGCAGTGCTTAACTTTTCAGTCTTGCTTTCAAAAACACTAAAAAAAGTCATTATGAGTATCCTAACATTTGTCAAAGCCTCCTTTCTAGTCTTTCGTGCTGTAGAATTTTTTTTCTCAGTAAAAGTGCATTACATGTCATTCGACAGCTGGTAATTGTATGTGTATTGAATTAAAGCATTGATTTTAATTTTCAAAGTCAACCTCACTCTCTTTTAGCTGAATGAATTATTTTTTCATGAGAAAAACATTGGTACTGGAGTTCAGATACAGGATCAGAGCTTATACAGCCAGTCCTCAGGGGTATTATCTGCTGCTTTCTTTTTGAAATATTGAAAGGTTTTAACTTGCCCATTACCCAGGAAAAAAAAAAAAGATAATAAATCTCAGAATGGCTAGTACAGCTCCTAAATTCATAGCTAGCTTTCAGCTATTTTGTGTTGCATTCCAGTTCCTTGGCTGCTAGGATGATTTTCAATCATACAGATAAGCAATAACAGGCTGGGCAAAGCTTGGATGAGAAATCTTGAAAGAAAATCCAGGTGCTGCTAGGAATGACACTGATTCTGCCATGGATTGCAATCTACCTTTGAATCAATGGTGAGGTACATTAAGAAGGCTCCCTGGGAAACAGAAGCTCTTTGACCCTTTCCCCTGTTTTATCCTTTTCACAAATGCAGTCGCTTTTCCTTCCCTAGTCTACTCCTGAGAAACTAAACTGCAGACTGAAGCAGTCTTGTGTGGAAACCATAGGATGGAAAAATGAAAAAAAACCCCAGATCATAGGTTGTCATCCCAAAGAGATGTTCAAAAAAAAACAGAGGCTTTGTGCCAAGTTTCAGAAGACAGGCTGCTTCTCCTTCTCTTTCAAAAACTTATCACCACGAGCCAAGCCCCTGACCTGTTGCTCTCATCATGCATTCAAAGACATCTGCTGTTTCCCTTTTGTTAAACCATCAAACCAATTATCTTGGACACAGACTGGATTTTGTCTCTCTCTAGAGTGCATGAAGCTATTCAGCCCACTATTCCTACTGCTCATGTCCCTGATGAGAACTGCCTCCTCCCACAGCATCGTCCCATCCAGGTGTGATACTGGGGAAATACCTTCATCTACCAGCATCCTGCTTAGGCAGCATTAGTGCTTACAAATACCTAAAGGGTAGGTGTCAAGAGGATGGGGCCAGACTCTTTTCCCAGTGACAGGACAAAGGGTAATGGCCACAAACTCAAACATGTGAAATTCCATCAAACGTAAGTAAAAACTTTACTTTGAGGGTGAAAGAGCACTGGAACAACCTGCCCAGAGAGGTTGGAGGATCTCCTTCTCCGCAGACATTTAAAACCTGCCTAAATGTGTTCCTTGCAACCTGCTCTGGCAGTGGGGCTGGACTAGACTATCTCCAAAGGTTCCTTCCAACTCCTACCAGGCTGTGATTCTCTGATCCTCCATCCAGCACTTCAACTGGGACAGAAAAATGAGGCCAGTCTCCATTAAAACACATAAGAGTGAGGAACGGCAGTAAGTCCTTTGAAATGAGTGCAGTTAAAGCTCTTGTAAAACTGACCTGGAAATGCAACTTAGCACTACACACTGATCTGCTACAGTGGAACTGGAACAAGTGAGCCAGCAGCTGCTTCCCCTTTTTAAGAGGCTTTCTGCTAATGTGGAGTCATGGTTTGGATGAAAAGTCTGCACAGCTCCAGCAATGCTGTGTGCTCTAGGTGTGACAGAATCAGACTTTGTTGAAGATTTTTTTTTAGTCATTTTATGTCATATTTGTTGCATAGTAAACTAAAGAAAGAAACTCTCTGCAGAGTTTAAGAATTTGCTGTATTTATTAATTATATTGTGTCTGGATTCCTCCATGCCTTGAAATCTGTAGGCATGCTGTCGCTTTTCCTTTGTTACTCTGTCTAGTAATTTAGTGCCTTGCAGACAAGCATTAGTACAAAGTCCATCATTAGAACTTAATTAAATCCAAATTTAACAGTTTGTATGACAGAAAATGGTAGTTCACACCACATACTTTATGTCTTTTTTATGTATAAGACCTGCGGTTCTTTCTGCAGCCATGCATTAAAATGGCTTTTCTCTGAGGCATAATAAAAACATCACAGCAGAGACATACATCATCTTTTGGATGCCACGTTATGCGTTGAAATCTTTCACGGTACACTTAGTTTGCATTTGTCCAAAGTAACTGAAAGTGAGAATGTGTACTGACCTGCTCCAGAGCAATCCTATTAGCCACCAAAAACGCAGAAGATCTCATGCGTCAATTTGACTCTGTGCAGCACAGTGTTTACTATTTCTGCAATAAACTGTAGAAGAAAATAAAGTGTGAGAGTGTTTCGTTCATGTCTGGCTGCTTTATTGCCATGGTATTACTTAAACAGGAGAAGTAAATGTGGGGATATATGCATATGGCTTTTCTATGTCTGGCCACAATGTCTATATTACTGACCTGATTTTGATTCCTTTTTATTATTCTCTACAGCTTTTACAAGTGGTGTTTGACTTCTTGCTACTTTTTCCAGGCTTAGCCTAGCTACTGTTACACTGCTTCCATTTCAATATGGTAACGTGAGATACCTGTACAGGTGCTCAACACCTACTTGAGTTACCTGCATTTCTAGAAAGGAAGGAACAGCTGATGCATTATTTTCACTGTATAGCTTGTGATCACAAAATATTGAAGGTGGGTGGAGGCAAGGAGCTCATGCACACATTTATATATTCCTTGATACCAAAATTTGATATTAATTAGAGCCACGGCTGTAACCAGGATTTTACAAAAGCCCAGTGCTCCTTGTAATGCAAAGGTAAACTGCAGCAAAACTTAGGGGGGTTGAAAGAATCATGGTAACAACTGGCCTCTATCCAAAGACAACCATGAAGAATTTGGGGAATTAGCGCCCTCTTCAAGGGAAAAGTCACTGTCTGCTCTGGGATAAAGTGGATTTTATATGCAGTTCTTTTGTTAGTGAGATTACCCAAGCTTTCTAGCCTCGCCTTTGCAAAAATATGAAAAGATTTTAAATGAGTTTTACCCCAGAGAGACAGAATCCAAAAAGCTGTTACACAAATATAGTGATGAATGGGATGCCTATATAGCATTTATTTCCACTTGGAATTTGTGACCTTCCATCAGTCAGTAGTTTCCTTCACACTCCCTCACTTGTGAATTATAAGTTAATCAAGAGTACAATGGAAACAATGCACCCATAGCACACTTGCTGCATTCATCTCTCTCCACAGGGTGGATTATGGATGTTAAAGTTCTTATGAGCTTTCCTTTAGTCCAGTTTTGACCTCAATTCTGACTTTACCAGCAAAAATTTCTCCTGCGAGTTTATGCAAGCTGTATTTGGAAAACACACTGGTATCTGGAAAAAGGGGGTGTGAAGCAGGAGTAATCTGAAAATGTAGGAGTATCTCATTGCTTTTTAAATATTGAATTTCAGGGGAGTAGAAAACACGGAAAATCATTTAGACTTAAAATCTTTAAATTTGTCCCTTTCACTTTGCCTCAAAGGGATCAACGTCTAACTATTTCTGAAAGCTTAGAATAACAAAATTGTCTAATTTGGAAGGGACTTTGCAGATCATTGAGTCCAACCATCAACCTAACATTTACAAGAACCATCAGTAAATCATACCTCGAATTACTATGTCTACCTGCCTCCCATGGAGGAATGGGACTCCACCATGTCCCTGGGCAGCCTGTTCCAATGCTTAACAACTCTTTCAATGTGAAAAATTTTCCTAATATCCAGACTAAACCTCCTTTGGTGCAATTTGAAGCCTCTTCTTCTTGTCCTATTGCCTTTTACTCGGGAAAGAAGCCTGACCCCCACCTCTTCACAACCCTTTCAGGCACTTGTAGAGAGTGATAAAAGTCTCCTCCCAGCCTCCTTCTCTCCACCCTAAACAACACCAGCTCCCTCAGCTACTCCTCATAGGACCCATTCTCCAGATCTCTCACTAGGTTCATTGGCCTTCTCTGGACCTCCTCCAGTACCAAATTTTTTTTATTACTCAGTGTCTTATTAAATTCTAGAGAACTTCGTTTCCAGAATTTATAAACTTGATTTGATGACAACATGGGGCTAGTGTGACAAAAACAAGGAGTTACGGCAAAGAGAGGTCTCCTGCACTGAGCTGACAGGCTGCCTTCTAAAGTCTGGTCCTGGTTTTGCCACACTGAATGGCTTTGATGCTATTTCACACTTGCCAGTGCAGAGGAACAAGTACTTTAGCATATTGCTCTGAATTATAGAGCCTGAGCCTAGTCTGTGTGACTTCTACCTCCTTGGGGATGCAACACGTTCATTGGAAGTATTTATTTTCAAAACAAGCAGATGCATGATAGCAGTGAATGGAACACCAGGAAAAATTATTCTCTCTCAGCTGTTAATACTAGTGGTAACAATGAAGGAATTATTCCCATTATAAAGAAGAGTTGATCTGAAAGGTAAAGAGAGGTGGTAATTAATTTCCTTTAATAGTCACACTGGGATCTCCTGTGGTGTGCGGTCTGATGTTAATAATATACTTTCCCCCCTATAATTAATGTTCATGTTCTGTTCCTGGGGGACTCTTCTCCACTATCCTAAGCATTGTCATTATTTAAGCATGCACAAGCAACTTTAGCACCTTGGTCGCTGCAATAACTAATCCAAGCACTGCTCTCCTTGCCTGTGCCTTCTTTCCTGCCAGCTGGGTGGCAAATGCCATCATCAGAGCACACAAGCTCATTATAGCTGGGAAATAATAAGGTATTTTGTCCCACTTTGTACAAATGCAAACTTTCCATGAAAATAGCCCAGGAAGTGAGTGAACCCCCTCCACCTATCTCACTTTCTGAGGCTTGTGATTCAGCATTGAGAAGGTGGAAACTGATTCCTCCAGGACCTGATGAGGGTGTCAGACCTACTTGCCAGCACAATGCTGTGTGACAGCAGAGTGAGCAAGGAAGCTCTTGGACTTCAGAGCCGCCTACAGCTCTTGGGCCAAAAACTGAGGACAAGTGTAGTGAATAAAGGCAGGGCAGAAGCAATGTGGCCTGTGCTCCTGGCTGTTACTCTCTGATGTAAACCAAAGGCCATTTGAAAAAGCTGTCCGATGCAACAGAAACCAATGAACATCTGAATTACTCCTAGATCCTCTGACTAAGCCAAGCTGGATGTTCCTTAGCTACAAACACAGATGAGACTCTTCCTAGGAAGCAACAAACCTGAGAGATGACTTGTTCCTTAACAGAAAGAGCAGAATAGCAAAAAGTTCAAGAAGAACTAGGAAAATTAAGTACTCTGGTATCGTATCACTTCTCTCTGGAGTTTCATACAAGTTCCTGCAAGACAAAAGTGCTACAGAAGTGATTGCTTCCCTTTTACCCTTTAATTTCCTTTAGCCTTCAAGGCTAACATGCAGTCATAATGCACTAGAACATCAGGAAGGATGACTCTCAACAGACAAGCCCAAAAAGAGGCAACATGATGAAGAGCTCAAATATACATGTTCTGTTTCTGTGAAATAGAAGAGCTGCACACTTAAGAGAACATCATTGCATTAAGGTCTAACTCAAGTTAGAAAACTGGAAATTACTTTTAATTTTTTGTTATGTTGTCTGGAGCAATTGACCAAAAAGTTCACAAACCAAAATATTTCCCAAGGGCTTTATTGACTTCTATTCTGCCCCCCAGGGCTGCCAACAGTGCCCTGTCCCAAAGAGCATTTACACTCTAGCACGTTCAGCCTTTGCACAAGCAGGTCTTTGCACAAGCAAAGATTTGTAAACTTTCACTTTGATGTTACTGAAAGGGGACAGTTACATCACAGCACAGCGACAGCACACACCTATGACAGCACCTTCCAGTGGTGAGAAATGAACTTGGTTGGTCTGGCTCTTTGCTTTAGTATGTGCTCTTTGGTTTGCAAAGACTCATTGCTGGAGCAGCAGAGAAAAGTAAAGAAACCCTGAGACTTACTTTCTCCATCTCCTCCCTCTGACCTTTCCTACCTTACCCTTTCTCTCTTTTTTTTTCCCTGTTCTCAGCACAAGGAAGAGTGAACAAGTGAAAGACAGAAGCAACACTGCATTCACAAACTTTCCTCCCCAATTCCACACTTACTTTACACCTGTGGACCTGTGTCAAGGATATTTCATGATCTGCTTTCTGTTAAAGAAGTGTGGCCTAACCAGAGATTTGAATTTTCTGGAAATGTCTGTAGCTACTAAAGTGTAACGGATTGTTCTGGGCTTATTTCCCATTTAAGGGAAAAATTAAGTATCTGCACCTTTCACTTTAGAAGTAATTTTTATTTTCTTCTTTATGAATAAGAACTCTATTATGACAGATCTTGCTAGCGCATACAGACTTCTACCAGACAAGTCTCTGAGAAAAATGGAAAACTACCACCACAAATGCTCAATATTTAAGACACTCTGTAATGCACAGAAAGCACTTCTTGACATTTCTTGTTAGTTAACCTATCTCTCAAGCATCAAAATGGCTAAGTAAATAACTAGAAAGATGGAAATAGAGAGTGCCATCATTAACAAGTACCATCCATTAATAAAAGGGTTCTGCAAGATTCAGAAATACAGTGTAAGCAAACTTCAGACCATAATGCACAAGGCCATACCACACAAATGCACATTCCTAGAAGAATAAACAACCACATGAATGATACAGCTAATGCAGCATAGTGACTTCAGAATAAATAAACGAAAATACTTCGTTGTATGGAAAGTATTTTGAAGGGTGACATTTCAGCATTTATTTTAAACACATTTTTCTGCTCATTACGACAAAAGCTATTTCTCAAACACATTCAATTCAAGCTTTTCCCGAGGTATCCAAACTCGTGTCTCCTCCTTTGCATTGAAAAAGAAATCATAGGTCATGAGGGAATGGAGAATAGAGGGGATTTTTTTAATTGAACATTTCAGTACCTGTTTCCAGATCCTCACATTTCTAGGCTTTGCACTTTTAAACAAAAGTTAGTGGGAAATGTTATTTAAGAAATTTAAATAAAGGAGAGCACTGCTAA
Organism: Turnix velox; assembly: GCA_013400935.1. Classification (NCBI taxonomy): domain Eukaryota; kingdom Metazoa; phylum Chordata; class Aves; order Charadriiformes; family Turnicidae; genus Turnix; species Turnix velox. Next base: position 121,054 of record VZTY01035097.1, read on the forward strand.
ACAGGTTGATAGCATTTTTCACCTGAAAAAATCGTATATTTCTGATTAAAATATACCAACAACAGAGACACTGTGTATCTTTCAAATAAATCTTTGGGATGCTGATTTCAATCACAGAATGTCAGGGATTGGAAGGGACCACTAGAGATCACCTAGTCTAATCTCCCTGCCAGAAAAGGAACACCTAGACCAGGTCACAGAAGAACTCGTCCAGATGGGTTTTGAATGTCTCCAGAGAAGGAGATTCTACAACCTCTCTGGGCAGTCAGTGGCAGGGTTCTGTTACCCTCCCTGTGAAAAAGTTACATTTTCCTGGAACCTTCTCTGTTCCCCCTTGTACACATTTCCCCTTGTCCTATCATTTAGGATTTATGGGAAACTGTGATGCATCTTCTTTTTACTGGAATAATTCAGATATTCTGACTTTTTCAGTAAAAAGTAGCTACTCGGAAGATACATAAATATTCCGAATTTTGTATTGGAAGAGTCTCATTTGTACATAACTCATTAGCTCTTGCAGCTAGTGTCCACTGCTGTAGACAGCAAGAATAAGACTCCTAAGTGTGCTGCTTCTTTTCCCACCTCAGGTAATCATAATTTTGAGACTCTGACCATAGGTTTCCAGTTCTGGGAGACCAGCAAGGGATGGTGGTCCTCCAAGAAATGGTTCACACCCTTCAGTCAGAAGGCTTTTGTATGCCTTCTACTCCAAAATGGTAGGAGATGCTGAGGTGCCAACTAGACCCATAATTTCCAGCAAAAGAGCCATTCTAAAGCCATAGGCTGGTGCTGCCTCGTGCACAGAGTCATAGAATGTGTTGGGTTGGAAGGGACCTTCTAAATACTCTGCAGTGAGCCGGGACACCTTGCACTAGATCAGGTTGCTCAGACTTTCATCAAGCCTGGTCTTGCATGCCTCCAGACCTTCCTAGTGTGACTGGAGACCTGCTAGCTCCATGTATGTGGGCGCCTAATCCCTGGTTTCAAGCAGGAGAATGGTCCTGGCTAGTAAAGACAGCTCTGAATACTTCTCCTAAACAGAGGAAAATAAAAACTTTACATTTCCAGTTACATTGAGGATGCATTCCTCTCTGTAAAAACCATGATGTCATAGTGCTTGAAATACATAGTGGTAGCACAACATGCAACTGCATGAAGCTGCATTCCCCCCATCCACAGGAGAGCCTGTTTCTTGAGATACACACATTCTGTTCTTATCAAAGGTTTGCTGCTAATTAGAGAATAACTGAAGCCCTTTTAAACACCTGAACTGTATGGATTTAATATGCTAATGTGTAAACCTGTCTCAAATACCTAATGCTGAAAATGTTTTACTTCCTCTTTCAGTACTGTTAAGCAGTTAGTCCTGCTAATTTATTTCCATCAGGCTGAAAGGCATTACATGAAGGAATTCATCCAAGTGCTTATCAAAGACTGAAAATATCAGTTTCCACTGGTAAGTAAAATGAATGTATGTGAATTGGAATCAGATACATTGATTTACCTTTACTGTGGAAATACAGCTTGAAGATAAACAATACTACAATTACTGGCGTAGTAAAATGCTCATCATCCTAATGGAGTCACTCTAATGCCCTAACTGCAACTTCTGCTTTCTCAAAAACAGTGCCAAAATTACAGCCTTAGCATGACATATATGTCTGTTTTCTAAGATGCCCATTTTACAAGGAAGCATTGAGAAAAACAGACTTTATTCACTAACATTTCTTGAGTGGTATGTGCAATTACTGCTGTACTTCTGCATAATGAAAACTAGAAAATACCACAGGACAGTGGTCAGGACCTGTTCTTGAGCTATAGCTAAATCTGTGGCAACCTAAAATGCACCATACCCATACTCAGATGGCATTTTCAAAGGACAAGACTGATACAAAGAAAGCTCATCATCTCTGCTGCTGAGCTGCTCCCCAGAGCATCATGTTAGGGGTTCACAGCTCAAAGACAGCACAGTATGCTGTCCAGTATGGGCTTGAATACAGGTTCAGAAGTGGCACTGGCTTTGGAAAAACTGGAGCCAGACTGGCTACTCCAGACCACAGTGCTGTGATTTGGTGTAGGCTGATATTTATTAATTCTGGTGGCTTGAGCTACTCACAACTCTTAATGGTACAGCTGGAGCTGAGGCTGGAGCTAAGGACTGATGGGGATGAAAACCAAGTGTTATTGCTGGGAAGAACAAAGCTTCTAAAGCTCAGATGAGCATGAGTGCAGTAAAGCATGCCCAGCTGGAGGGTTGGATGGGAATAACGTGCTCTTGGTTATGTTAATCTGGGGTTTAATGGCTTGGGGTAGAGCTAGAGTTTGGATCCAAAGAGCTCATCACTGGATCCCATAGGACTGAACTGAAATTCCAGTTACAGACAATGGCCAAACCTTGCTGCAGACCTCCCTACACAAATGCAAGGCTGTGCCTTTGCCTGGGCCAACACGTGGGCTTCCTCATCACTCATCCTTGTGCAGTATAAACTCTTAAATTAGATTTTCAGCTGTGGGGAGTCTTTTTGCTGATACATAGGATTTTTCAAGGGCTATTATTAGCTTACTGAAATGAAACTGCTGTTGATATGGAAAGCCCTGATACAAAGCCAGAACAAAGTGACCTGAAAACAAGTACAGCTTCACTTTCTTACCAAATATACAGGTTCTGTCAAGGCCTATCAGACAATGGCTGTGCACATGTAGAAGCTAACAAGGTCTCACATCCAGGTAGTTTAGGAATAATAGTATTAAAGTCAGCAGGGCCACATTACAGAAAGCAGAAAGAACCACATCTGTTCAGTTCCTTGCTCCCTCTGAGTGAATGAGCAGGAAGGATCATCAATCATTGACATGAAGCCTCCAGCATCTTATATTTTTTTGTATATTGGTATGTAACAAGCACTCACTACTAAAGATCTGGAGGGTTCTTGCCTGTCTTCTGCCATTGTCAATCCCACAAAACAACAGCTCTAGCTGGAGCATCACAGATCCCAGGGAAAAAAACACTGCTTGTCTTGGGTGAACATACAAGTGTCCATGTTGGGCTATTGATTTACCCTAATTACAGATGGCAATGACTATGAGTCATGTTGTAAAGCCGTGCAGGTCCAGAGCTAGATTGAACACAAATGGCATCAGAGCAAATGGCTTGTGAATAATCTTAAGAGCAGGTATGAGCTGCTAGAATTTAACTAGGATGAGGGTTAGCACTGGCAGGCTAAAGGATGGTGCAGAGGGTGGTAGTGGCTTCTGGAATGTTAAATGGTTCAGCAGTTAACTGCAGATTCAGCAAGGCTCTGTGATAGCAGCTGTTGGTGAGGATGAAGAGTAGGTAGTTATTTGTGTTGTGAGGAAGGCCACATGAACTCCTTTTGGTGTGCAAGTTGCATTTATAGATGTGATTGCAATAGGAGTGTCATATCTGATAGGATCTGTAGGGCTGGGACAAAGCCTGGGGAAGAATGAGCCACTGACTGCATTAACTGTGGTTGCAAACCTGGACTGCCTGAGTTTCTGCAGTCCTCCTAAATCTCAAATGAAAACTAATCTTCCCTAAGTACCTTGGGGGACCTGCTACCATCCTGCCACCCTGGGCTTCACACAATTCAAAAATTAATTAAACTCTTCAGATCTCTTTCCCCTAACTCCAACTAACATGAAGACAGTAAACTTAGTAAAACAGCTGCCTCCCAGCAGGGGACCCTTCAGTCCTCATTGCAGCCCAGGAGGCCCTGCTGCCTGTGCCAGCAGGCTGAGACAGCCTGTTTTTAACCATAACAGCCATCCTAGTCCTAACCCTATCTTTAATTATTACCTGAAGACTCCAAACAGTTTAGAAAGCAAACGTGAACAGTTTGATTCTTGCCTGGTTTGCCTCTGCCCATACAGTTGGGCTGTAGGATCCAGCAGTAAACTGGGCTGCCCATCCTTGTAGCTCTTACCACTCAACCCCACTTCACATGGACCTTCAGACCTCCTTGTCTGTTCTGCAGAAACCTGCATGGGGCCAAAACTCAGCTGAGAGCATGTGGTCTGGTCTCACTGAGGATCACTCTCAGACCCACACCTGCTCCTCCCCAGCCTCCCTAAAGATAATTTGCTATAACCAAAATCCAAGGTTTGGGTTGGGTTTGCATTGGAAGTGACCTTCAAGATCATCTAGTTCCAATCTCCCCACCATGGGCAGGGGCACCTCCCACTAGATCAGGCTGCTCAGTGCCTCATCCAGCCTGACCTTAAACACCTCCAGAAAGGGGGCATCCACAATCTCTCTGGACAACCTCTTCCAGTGTCTTACCACCCTCACTGTAAGGAATTTATACCTTGCTTGAGCCCCATCTGCCAAATTAACTAGGTTCCTGGGATAGGTGCCTTTAGAAGTACAGAGACTGGAAAATACAGTCTTTCTGCTTTGGGATTGTGCAGAAATTCCCTGTCTGGGGGTCCCAAGTGGAGAGTAGCCCACCCACAGGTAAGTGAAATATTCACTGTTTTAACAGCCTTATTGCACACTTGACTGAAAGTTTTGGTTCTAAAGAAGCTTTATTTTTCTGGCACATTTCTAGGAAAGTAGATTCACACTTTGCTGCCAGGTAAGAATGAAAAGCTGAGTTCTTAAGAGCACTGAGTGGCATATTAGCAAGTGTAAATGCCTCCAAAAACTGAGAGGACTGTATTTCTGCTTCTGATTCCCTGTTCTGTGCCAAATAACACTTTCTCAGTCACCTTTTCCTCCTCAAAGGTTAAGACAAATTGAAGTCTTCTCCCCTGCTATGTCAGGAGCCCTTATGTCACAATTACAACATCATTTTTGTTTTATGATCAGCTGAAGTCAGTTCAAAACAGCACGTCACCTCACACATGAAGTAGCATGGCTTTATATGACAGGAACTGGAATTTGGCAGGAGCATTTCCTCATTTGCAGTCTGCTTTTATCCTGTCTCAACGTTTTACACTCGATGTAGAGTAACTTGAGTTCTGAAGTCAGTCAGGCTTATCTGGAGGAGTGACTCATCTAGGGCAAGTGGAGTAGCCAGCTCCTGTGTGCTTTGATGGGAACCGAAATGTTAAGCAGTGGAAGGGAAAAAAAAATAAAGAAATCTGTGACAGGGAAGACCTCACATCTTCCAAATAAAGTGTGCTATATTTACCGGTAGCTCTGTGAGTAGCAACCTGGATGCTCAGAGAGCAGGTTCTTTATCTACTCACTGCCCACAGTGATTACCTCTCTCTTCTGTTACATTCAGCTCACATGGTACTGACAAGGCTGGCCTCTTAAAGTTCATAGAGAAGCAGCTGGATGTGTGTGAGTCTCCAGACCAGTGAATCCTGCTGATATAATCAACAGCACCACATTTCTAGCTTTTTTTCTTTTATTTTTTTTAATATGTCTCTAGAGTAGCAACTAGCCACAAGCAGGTCTAAATGCTGCAGTGTTCTCAGTGATTTTGGCTATACCTGAGTATTTGCTTTTTCACATAATCTACCAGACCCATGAAAATAATACCCCATTTCCCATCAGTAATGCTTCCCACTTGTGAGCTCTCTTTTTGTGGCCAGAAGAGATGAAGTGTGCAGTCATTGCAGAAAAATCTCTCTAGAGTGACCACCTCTATAGCATTTTGTTGCCAAAACTGCTACCAGCATGCATTCAAGTAATCTGTCCCTAAGCCCATCCATCTTTCCCCATTTCTGAACGGTTCCTGCTTCTTTTGTTTCCTGGTTGCTGACCATTTCTCTTTCTTTTGAAGCAAAACTGCACAAAGCCATGGTTTTCCTAGGCATGGCAGGACCCAAATCAAGGGTCCCAAGCATGCACTAGAAGCAAGCAGTTCCTAAATCTTGTCACCTTACTCCTAAATTTTGCACTACAAGCAAAGTTGCAGGCATGGAATAATTCACTGCAGATGTAAGCTGCTCAATCCTCCACCAACTCCAGACACAATAAAAGTATTTGCAGAAAATGAATGAAGTTTTGGGAGCAGTAAAACTAATACCAGCCAGTTTCAATCAGAAAGCTTTAACTTTCTGGTTCAATCAGAACCTTACTGGTTTCAATCAGAAAGCTCTTGAACAGATTCTCCGCTGTCTGCAGGGACAGGTATCTATTGCCACAAAACTTCAAGAAACTCAGTGGTTTTGAGATCTCTACCTTTTCGCTAAGCTTAGAACTAATTGGCTAGCAGGTTCAAAAGTTAGCTAGATAAGCACATGCACAATGCACATAACCAACTCCAAACACTAAACATGACCTGATTTCCCCAGGAAAAATTATTGTTATTATCTCAATACCAGGTCCAGGTTGTAAGGAGTGGATCCTTTAAGGATTAACAAACAGTTAGAGGCAACAATACACATCTGGGTTGTGACTTATCTCACCTAACCACACGTCTTTTCAGTACAGATGCTGGCAGCAGAGGTAACTGCCAAAACTGCTGTTGTAGTGAACGGAAACAGGAACTCTTAGGGCACAAGTAACATAACCCAGTTTTAAGAAACCTATCGAAACCGATCAAATACTTCAAGCTTGATAAATACTACCTGATAGTAAAGGACCAGCAACAGGATAATCCTTTTCTCCCTCTCTGTAGTTCCCCAGGATCTCAGGAAATCCCAGCACAGGTGCTTCATGTGCACATTTCCTCACCTTCCTAAATGAACCAGATCTGCTTTGCTCTTTCAGGCCCCATGCTCTTCATCTATGGTATCATGTCTTCTCTTCCCTTCCTTAAATGCACAAGGACAATCATATGAAGGAGAGAAAGATTTGTCTCTTAAAAAAAAAAACAACAAAAAATCCTTTACATTAGATCCTTTATTATACTTTATTTTATTTTATTTTATTTTATTCATTTGGCTTGCCATTTAGCTTGTCCTCTGCTTGAAGTGAAATAGAGAGAAAAAATTATCAAATGCTCACAAGCAGAATTGCAAAAGCACAAGATGGGAGATTCAGGCATAAGACGAGTCTCTGAAATAGCTTCTGGTTCATTCTTAAGAAAAATATCAGGCTATCAGACTGAGCATGTCCTTCTGACTTCAGATATCTTGAGCTTCAAAAATGTAGCCAAAGAGCATTAACATTCTGCTGCTGTATTATTTTTTGAGAAATTACAAATGAGAACACTGAGTATATCTTGGAAGTGATGGTCTTTACTTTAGATGCTCAATATTCTGTACAGCTAAGTGCTGCCTTGTGACTGATGTAAATCTTTCCTGTGCTTGATTTATAGTCTTTTTGGTGGTAAAAAGAAAGTGTATTTAATACTTTCATTTCCTTGTTCTCTTTTAATATATATTTTTTTATATATCCAAGCTGCAGTCTAGGAAAAATGCGAGTTTTGCAGATACATTTATTGACCCTTGATTTAGTAATATGCATCATCTGGTACTTACTCGTACATCCTAAAAACCCAGCAAAGGAAGATGTTAAGCACATGTTCTAAAATAAGTATACGCTTTCAACATGCCATTAAATTGCAGTACTTGTTTTTCTTAATTTTCTAGATTTTTCCATTTCCTTTCCTGGAGTTTTAATTCCTTTGGGGCATATCATAAAGTCCTTACTCAGACAAAAAACACTTTTCTATTTACTTTGCTTAGGCTGAAAACTGCATGAGGAAGTAATATCCTCAAGACAAGTAGTTTCTTCTAATTTAAGCCTGCAAAGTTAAAAGTTTTTGACAAAATAATTATTGAATAAAATGATATTAAGGTCACTCATCTGTTCCTGGCATGGATTTTCTCAAAATTCCAAGAAGAGCTCCAAATTAATAGTAGTGGTGTTTATACAGGTCTTACATATGAAGGTTCACATGGCCTCAATTTTTGTACTGCTTATGTTTAAAAAAATATGATGAAAACAGTCTTAATCCTGCATAGAGACCACCCTTGCGGTTTCCACATTCTCAGCAATTCTGTTCAGACAGTCAAGCACTCTGGAAGTGAAATTTTCTTTTGTTTCTTTCCGCTTTGGTTTTGCACTTTTTTCTTTTCTTGTGTATTTACACCTTTATCCTGGGCTGTGAACTGGCTCCAGTGTCCTGGAAATTAGAAGCATGCTTTTCACATTTTTTTGGTAAACATAATTTCAGTGGTCCCTTCAATATTGATGAAATTTGTAACATGCCAGGAGGGGTCTCTCGGATTAAGCTGTTTTCTTGTGTATTAAAGGGCTGTCATGGAACATTAACTGTGAGACATCAACTAAATGGATTGAGATTTCAACACAAGGTTGATGACCTAGAGGTGGAATTCTGTACCCTTTCTCCCAGGAGAGCCACTTTATGGCTCTGCAAGTGGTTTCAGTTCATTCATAGGGACTACTTCTAAGATGCAGTCACCGTGATAAAAGGGGCTAGAATCTGTCCCTGATGACAAAAGATTGTTCTAATACTTAAGATTTCCTTTGTGCTGCTTTTGCTTTGACTACTGAGTGCTTCATCAGGTGAGTCATCCCATTTCACTGGGACTAAAGCTTGCACAGCTTGATACCTTCAGATTTATGGGTATGCGTGCGTAGACCCCATTAAGCTACACCAGTGGAGTGAAGGACACAGCTTTGGAATAATGAGATATTCACTGGGAGCAAGTAATATTAGACTGGGACTAGGAACCCAGTAATTGTAAGCATGTTGGCAAAAGAGGTGATTCCTCTGGAAAGGGATCTGGGACAGATAATATTCTATGTAGAAAGGCCTAATGTTCAAGGAGGTTTTTCTGGAGTGGGAATCAGTAGTATGAATCATGTATCCCATGTAGTATAATGGGGAAAGCAGACCATCTTAGGGAAATACTTGCAAACAAGAAGGAAAGATTTGTTGTCTAAATGCAGAAAGAAATGTGACTTTGTATTCCCACCTTACAGATGGCCCTAACCACAGCCCTCAGTAAGTCATCTAAGCAGCAGAGTAAGGCAAGGTTTCAAGCCATATTTCTACTCTGCACTTCCCCAAAGGCAGGCATTTCACCTGCCTGGTAAGCAAGCAGTTCTGCATCTTGAGTGCCCAAGACTCCAAACAGTGAGCCAGTAGAACAGCTCATAGCTATCAAAGTGAGGAGGTCTTTCTCTTCTCCCGCTCTTCTCATCCTTACCACTGGTCCCCGCTCCTTCAGTTCCATTACTTGGCAAAAAACCCAAACAAACAAACAAAAAACCCATCATTTTTTCCTTTTTCTTCCTTCTATTTTCTGATGTAGAGAGCTAAAGAGACTTCCTGAGGAAGCCTCACTAGGTTGGAAAGCAGAAGGCAACTGGCAGAAGTGCACAACTAGAAGACAAGGGAGTGGCAATCCAACATTTACCAGACTAGGGATGCAAATGGGACCAACCATCCACCATTTAAGTGCACTTGGTGATAAAGGGGGCTTAAATAAGCTGTATCCTGTTGTGAAATCTCATCTTCCATCCTTCAGTAGATCTGCCTGGGAAACCTCCCGGTGGTTCACCTGCTTCCCTGTATGGCGTTGCAAGAGGCCCAGTTGTGTAAATTGTGTCCCAAAAAATCAGAAAGTGATTCAGGGAAGAAAAACACCACCTTTCCTAGGCAACAGTGACAACATTATTTGGGGTACTGACAATGTCAGAACAACTATACAAAATCCCATAATTACATTGACATTGTCTCGTTTTAGATTAAAATTCATTTCATCTTTCTAGAAAGGTTGCAAAATCCACTTGAACTAAATGCTTACCAATTCTACTTTATTTCTTGTCGAGCCTTCCTTTCATCTCCCACTATGAACCACAGAAATGCCAGAGTTTTTCCCTTAGACTTTGATCACTCCATTACCATGACAACAGTGTATTTACTGTAGCTATAACAGATGGACTTCAGATGTTAACCGGGTCCCTCGAAAGTCCACAGGGGAGCTTTTGGCCTCCATATACCAGGATAAATGAAAGAATGACTCTTTCTTCTGAGGAGATATCTAGCGTTAGCTTGTATTTGCTTTCAATTTCTGCCTGCTCTGTTAGCAAAGCCTACTGCCTCCTCCCAGTTATACTCCTGACTATTTTAATTACGTGGAAAAATAGGTCAAACTTTTATTTAGTGACTTGTTTTCCTTTTTTGCTGACTGGAGCCCATAATCCAGCAAGTTAATGCATCAATTTGACAGTATGTGACGTATGGATACTGCGAAGGTTTTTATTCTCACTGTTTACATTATTTGTCTTTTCAGAGCCTTCCAGCCTTGCACAGCAGAAGAGAAATGCATAAAACTTCATTCTTAAACATCTCACAACTGAAGGATGATAGTTTGCATACATATAAGGCTCAGAGCGTAAAAATATATGATTGAAAAAGGACCTATTACTCTTCTGAAGACATTGATTCATGAGAGTAATCAAGTCACTTCAACAGTAAAAATCACTTCAGACTTAAGCATGAGTTTTAATACCTTGCTGAATTACAGAAATAATACAAACCAGTACATGCAACTCCAGCTCAGTAAGCAAAAAGCCACATAGTTGTAGCAAAATTCTTAAAGTTTGTATTTTTCGTAAAGAACACATGAGTAAACAGTATAATTCCTTTTGCACAAGGTTTTTGATGGAGTAAATGTTAAATATACATAAACAGTTTCATTAATGCCTGTCAGTCTGCTTCTAAAAGATGCAATTAAAAGATCAGAAAACTAATTACAAAGTCTGTTTGATCTCAAGAGTCTGGTTACACACAGACAATCTTGAAATAATTCATATCAAAACGGAGTACTGTTGAAGCTTTACATAGTTCCAAGCACATTTTGTAAGGTATAAAAGTAGTGCATATTTCTTAAAAAATTAAAATTATATCACCAAGCCAGTAATCAAAATTGCTTTAGCTATTAGTAAATAAAAAATAGTCTTTATTTAAATAACTTAGATATTTTAATCTAAAATTTTCAAAGGCTGCTTTGACCTTACCAAAATGGGTATTCTAGCATCAGAAACACCTGAAAACAACAGGAAAGTACCACTGTGGGCTCAATATTTATTATTTCTGAACTACATCTATTTCAAAATATAAATTACTAATTCTATGTCAAATTTAATCTTTTAGACTAGCCTATTAGCTGTATAACCTACAGGAAACAAAGTTTCCAAGGAAATACTTCACAATTAAATAATATTCCTATCTCAAACTTCCTGAACCACAGAGCCCCTCCTCTTTAAAACATAGAGGCCAAAACCTATGGGTGTAGAAGAGCCATGGACAGGAGACCAAGAGAGGTGATTCTGCCTCTTTACTCTGGTGTATTGAGACCCCACCTGGAGTACTGTGTCCAGCTCTGCACAAGAGGGACATGGACCTGTTGGAGACAGTCCAGATGAAATCCAAGAGGATGATCAGGGGGCTGGAGTACCTCTCCTATGAGAGAAGAGAAGGTTCTGGGGAGACCTCATAATGACTTACCAGTACCTGAAGGGGATCTATAGGCATGCTGGGGAAGGACTATATAGCCGAGCATATAGTGGTAGGACAAGGGGCAATGGTTTAAAACTAGAGCTGGGTAGGGTTAGGTTAGACATTAGGGAGAAGTTCTTCACCATGAGGATGGTGAAACACTGGAACATGTTGCCCAGAGAAGTGTGGGAGGCCCCAACCCTGGAGACCAGGTTTTCTGAGGCTCTGAGCAACCTGATCTAGTGCAGGATGTCCCTGCTCACAGCAGAGGAGTTGGAATAGATGGCCTTTGAAGATCCCTTCCAACTCTGTGATTTTATGATGCATTCTTGAGAAAACTTAGACCTTGCTTTGCAGATACAGGGGCTCTCTCCAACAGTGATACCCTCATTTACAAACCTGCTTGGATTTGACAACCTTTAAAAAACCTGAAATTATTACCCTACTAAACGAAGATCAGTGTTGTCTTTTCTGGCTAGATTTAGGTCAGGCTGAGCTAGCACTGCTGGCACAAGAAGTAGTCACATCCTTCTCCTGTCTCTCCCACCCCCTCTTCAGCTTTTGCCTGGAGTTGGGCAGTGACTCAGTGAACAGATTGGGAGCTGCCAGCAAATTAACCCGGCTTGAAATGACCGGCAACAACAAAACAAAAAACTTATTTGATCACAGTGTGATCATTAAATCATTAAGTACTGAATCATAATGAATATGTAGGAAGTGAATAAATTAAAATTACACAGGCAGAATTAATTCTGCTGTTTCCTAATTTTTGAGAGCTCGACTTTGCATTCATAGCAGCTACATTTAATGCGGTTTCTGTGACTGTGTGACTTTGACTGGTCTTCCGGGAAGCGAAAAACCTCAGAACTTGGCATTGCTGTGACATTTCCAAAATATCAGCAGCCTCCCTGTCCCTTCAGCTACCTTACAGTTCCTGAAAAACATGCGACTTCCACTGTAGCCATGCTTCTATAGTTAAACTGCAAGAAGAAATGCAACAGTTAAGGATGATCTTTTGGAACCCTTTATCCATATTACAATTAGGCATAGTCTGTATTTAAAATTTCAGGTGGCATTGACAGTGAGGAAAGTGGAAAATCTCTCAAAGAACCTAACACTGGGAACATCCTTGTGCAAACACTGCTGTACTTCCCCAACATGTTGTTTTACTGGGATAGTCTGTTCTGTTGGGCAAGCAGTTTATCTTTGCCAGTAAAGTAATTGCATATAATATATAACTGCTAGCGAAAGTTACCATCGTGCCCTTATATGTATTATTGTCAGTAAAGATCTTTAATAGTAGACAAGACCCAGCTTGCCAAAATGACCTTCCTGAAAAAGCACTTCTGAGCTCCCTCTGCAGTGCCTTTCCCTTTCCCTCTCTGTGTTGCAAAACATTAGTCTAGATTCATAATTCAGATCCTCAAAACAAGCAAAAAAAGATTACATCAGTGCCTGGATCACTTCAAGTTTTGCAAGCAAAATTGTGAACCAACATTTTTCATGAATAAAGGAGCTAGAAAGAGCCAAAAGGTTTGGCTATATATTCACTGATGACTAATACTCAGTAATTTTCAGAAACCTTCCATGGCTGATGTGTTCTGAGTAATCCTTAGAGAACTCAGCATACAGCACCGCCTTTACACACAGAGCACCAAAAGGATTCTGCAAAACAATGCCATCCTCTTTTTGGGGAGCCAGAAGGGTAAATCTTAAAACTGCCAAACATGAGGTTGCAGAAACCTAACTAAATTTAATTAATAAACCTACTTCAGATCACCCAAGCCATACATAGAGTAATGCAACACAAAGTGACAAACAGGCAGATGAAACCCTAAAGTTCAGTGTGGCTACTCTTCATGGGCCCACATTCAATTTAAAAACTGCCTCCCAGAAAAGTCACCTTACAGCATGCTGGTTTTTGGATGGTATGTCCTATTTCTACACACTACCACAGTGAATGCTCCCTTTCCATCCAGCCCATTCTCACTGAGCTATACGTGAGTCAGACCAGGGAGCTACTCAACCCTTAAATATGTGCACAAGTCTTTCCATATTCAGGAGAAAAGCTTGGATGCATCCTGAGCAAACAGATAATGAAAAGCATGTGCCTGAGTGTTTACCTGATGAAGCTGCTTTGCTGAATCTGTGCTAAAATGTCAAGTGCCTGTTAGGTGAGCTCCAGACCTTCCACAGCGGTCTTGTTCATGGAGCCTCTGCCATGAAAGATGCAGAACCTCCAAGGGGGAAAACTTTATCCTGGAGAGCAGCCCAGAACAAAAGGAAACATCAGATCAAAGATAAGTCTTACCTCCCCCACTACACCCCTCCCTTTCTCAAACAGCAGATCAAGGCAGAGGAGGTCTAAGAAAAAAAAGGGAAAAACAAATATAGATTTTTTTTTTCTATCTGAGAAATGAGAGGTTCTCCCACTAGGTTTCTCCAAGCCATGCAGCCAGGAGCTGTCTGCTTGGAAGTTCCTAGACAGTGAGATGGGAAGCTGTGGAGTGCAGGAGTCAAGCTATTTATTAACATGTCTTGCCTCCAAGCAGATTCACAGCTTAGCAGTGGCAAGAGAGCTTTGAGATCGACCACAGTGGGCTCACCCTTCCCCCTCCACAGGCAGAATGGTATTCAGTCCTTACTATTCAAGAAGCTATGGATACTATTTCTTCATTGGCCATTATTCATCAGATCTGGGAGACAGACCTGTGTAAGCCGCAAATCCTCAGGGTGGAGAAAAGTCCAAAAAGCTGCACATTTTACATTATCACTTGCAAATATGAAATCTTGCTGCAATCTCCAGATACAATATTTATGAATTAGTCTTTCAGCCAAATCCACTTTTGCATAAGGATACGCAGCTGCCGGTACTCAAAAAGTATGATACTTCCCAAATATATCTTTGCCATTAAAAAAAATTGTTCTGGGGGCTTGAAAATAATATTTCTTTCATTGCAAGTGAAGTGTCTAGCTTATATGTTTCACAGACAGTCTGAAATTAGCGGGATTCTATTAGTGTTTATTTGTTTATGCACAAGAATAATTGATTAAATTGGTACAAGTGTAACTGATTATACACTCTAAGAAAAGTACTGAGGGGTTCAGCTGCAAAACTAAGCAGCATTGTGAAGAGCCATACCCAGTTTTTGTGCTTACAGCTCCTTCATGGAATCCCCTCTTAATTATACTGTAGCAAACTTGAAATGTGTCATCACCTCCCACCACTGGATATCTAGATTGTGAATGAGTGCAACCTGCATTTTTAAACACTTGAAAAAAAAATTTTAGGAGGTCGCTTTAAACATTTTTTTTTCATGAGAAGGCAAAATTTCCATAGAAGAATATTTAAATACTCCAGACTTACAATGAGTGTCAGCCTTCTTTCATTAGCCAACATAATGACCACCTAGCAGTTTCACATTAAGAAAAGATCTGCAGAGAAATATGCCAAGTTTCATGTCAATTAATTCTTTGCAAAAATATATTATAGACCAGGAAATTATATGTAATTTTCAAAGTTAAAAATTGAGCTTATTTCATTAGGTTGTCTGAAAAAAAAAATCTATTTTTAACAGAAATCGAGAAGCTATCTCTTTGAAATTTCACATTCAGTTGACAACAATAAATCTATTGTTCAGGCGTGGTTTAAATTGTTCTTTGGAAGAGGACTTTGAGAAAATCAAAAATTGCATTAGAGAAGAAGAAACAGCTTTTTAACTGGAATTACTCTATCTATACATAGCCTGTAGTTTTTGCTACATTTTAGGTTTGCTGGAGTAGCAAGCAATCGGATACCATGAAAAACTATTTGTAACCATTACAATAAGAGAGAATGCATTTGCTTATTTAAGGGAGAATAATCAAGTTTAGTGTTACGCCTTTTACTTAAAGAAGTACATCAGCAGGGGTCCAGACATTCAGCAGCAGTAAGATGATGACATTAGTTGGAAATGCCACGGTGTACATTAAGAAGCCATACACCTATTATTTATTTCATAAACAGGGATTAGGTCTTCTGGGAAAAAAGGAACTTGAATTTCAATCAGACTTGCAAGAGAATAACAATACTTGACACTTTCAAAATGCCTTCCATATGAAAATTGCAAGTAATTATGAGGTGGCAGGGGCAAGCCAGGACATTGTTCAGGTCACGAACGGAGCTGGAACATCCAAGGCAAGCTCCAATGGCATCAGATGTCATACAGCTGGAAGCAAAGTGCCCGCAGCGCACAAGGTACTGGCTAACGTATCCTAACCACTGAGAGGGATCAACACCCCAAAAACCCTTCACTTCTCCTTCTGACAACAATATGTATAGAATCCCAGAGTTCCCTGCTTTGTGTCACCCCCACTCCCTCCTTCCTCATATATATCTGGTTATGAATGGCACCTAGAATTGATCATAGCCAACAATACTCCATAAAGCTGCCCTAGTTTACAGATTAGAGAAGCGATACACAAAGGCATTATATATATGTGGCCTAAGCTCATAACATTGCATAGTAGAATTATGAATAAAACCCATTTCTTTGGAGATTTCCAGTTTTATCACCCTCAACAAAACCCCTTTTACAGAGACTTCAGAATCCTTAAGTATTTTTTTTTCTGACTGCAGTACTATGACAAATATTTACTTTATCAGTCCCAAACTCAATTTACTGCTGAAAGCCTGCATGAATACCTCAGAGAAACTTTTAAGACCCTGCCCAGAAGAGGAGAAAAGATTAGAGAGATGAACATTGTGCAAATAAATCTCTGTCTGTACCATCACTTACAAACTGCTGCTCTGCCCTAAGGCAAGTTCATGGATACAGGCACCGGTGCATAGAAGGGGTCTAAACAAGGTAAATTAAACACCTATATACAAACATAATGTTGATCAACTTTTTACAGTGCAGTAGTCAGAGAGGTGAGGATAATAGAAAGAAAACCTGAAAGAGGGATTGAGATAGTAAGTCGAGAAAGGAAAGGAGGGGAAAATAATGTGGGAAATACAAGGTCCTAGTACCTGGCAATAAAAATAAAAAGAAGTTCCCAGTGAAGGAAGTTAAAGATGCAAAAATACAAAATGGAAAAGAAAGAGAAGGAACAGGTAAAATACAAAAAAACCCAAACCCAACTTCCCCTAAAAAACTCTCAAAACCAAGAAGTGGCAGAGAATGTTTAAATCCTTCAGAAGATATAGGCAGAATTCTTGGTCAAGCAAAACTCTTCCTAATCTCAGTGGGAGCCTTGCCTCAACAAAGACAGCAGGGTAGGCACCAAATGCAGCTTTATTTCTTACACTTGAATAATGGCAAGATGTAGAAAGATATTCTGTTATTGAAAAGGATGACACATTTTTTAAAGAAATATGGATGAGTAGGGCTATACAAATATATATTATAAATACGATAAATGCAATTGCTAAAGATACCTGAGTTCCATCTGTGCACATCAGCTGATAATAAAGTCCTTTGTGTTGGAAAGAAAGATAGAAGATGGAAACTGACTTGCTCCACCTTGCAAACAATCAAATTAAAGGACCAGAACAATTTCCATTGACTTCAGTGACAGCCCAGAAAACAAGCAAGGTTCTTTAGTCCTTCTTGTAAGAGTAATATAAATATAAGAATGAATATGAGTGACCTATTTGTTTTTTATCAGTGTTGCTCCGGCAGAAATGGTTGGAAATGCACCCATCTGGTTCACAGAACTGTTGCTGGATGAGGATGATTGTGTGAAAGCACCTTTTCCAAATAGTGCATTAATATGTTGAAAAGGACAAGTAAGCTAAGCAGATTGGCAAAGAAATGTTCTTCTCAGTTTGGTAACCAAAGATAAAGCAAATTAATAAACTCCAAGCCCATCTGATAAAGAGAATGATGAGTCTACCTTACTGAGTAGTGGCTTTAATGGTCCGTGCAGAAATCATATACTCATCTTCCCATTTATAAATCATAGATTAAAGAAACTCTCAGTGGATTGGAATGTGGGTTCATTTAATGCAAAGCCTCCAATTTGAAACCTTTTACTACTTAAGATATCAAACTGAGAAACAGACAAAATACCACAAGGAAAATCTGTAGAATTACCAATAAAACTGCCAAGGCAGATATTTTGTATGAGAATTAGGAATAGTGGAAAAATATCCCATTTCCAGCTGATCATATTGTACATTAGTAATATTTGTTATTGATAAGACTTTGCAAGCGTACCATTCTTGTCTATAACATGGGACATATCTTGACAATTCTCCATTAAGTATTAATGAGAGATGTCCCATTCAAATCAATAAGCCTAGGACACATCAAAGTTGGATTCATTCAGCTGCTGACCAAATCAGATAACCAGTAATTACACAAAGAATCACAGAATGACCCGGGTTGGAAGGGACCCCAAGGATCATGTAACTCCAACCCCCCTGTCTAGCAGGCCCACCTAACAAACACATCTACTAGATGAGGTTGCCCAGGGCCTCGTCCAGCCTGGTCTTGAACACCTCCAAGGACGGGGCATCCACAACCTCCCTCGGCAGCCTGTTCCAGGACCTAACCACTCTCCTAGTAAAGAACTTCCCCCTAACATCCAACCTAAATCTTCCCTCCTTCAACTTGTATCCATTTCTCCTAGTCCTGCTATTGTCAGCCAGTTACATCAACCTGTTGATTCAGAGATTATAGGTGGGAGCTGCCTTATTAAAATTGTTTTCTAGTTAACAATTTGACATACCTAGCAGAGGGAACTGAAGCAAAAAGAGTCTGGTCTGCTCATCAATGACAAAATGGTAATAAACAATCAAACACAATTGTTATTGTCTGCAAAGCTAAAATTATGCTTAAAGAAATTCATTGCCATCTGTAAGCTTGTTAAAGTTGATTATGATTTTCTCGTGCTGGTTTACTTCCCAATGATGGAACAGTATTGTCTATTTCTTATTTTAAAAAAAGCAAGCTGCCTGAACAATAAATTGTTTTTCCCAAGATAGAACAAACCATAGCAATGAACTTTAAGAATGGTTACCAAATTAGAACCGAGAATGAAAAACAAGTATTTTCCTGTTGAAAGGTTTTGGATTTAATGTGTTTTTATTTTTAACTGGATGGAGTGCTGATTACAGAAAATTCAAGGCTACCCGGACATCAGGCTGCTCAATTGACTGAAAAGTTTGATGACGTCTCTAAAAAGTGAGGTCTATGCATCAAATTAAATCATTGCTTCGAGATAACTTTCGAGGGGGAGAGTGGGGTGAAAGGGAGAGGTTAGTATCACTTATTAAACAATGTTAAATGAGATTAAAAAACGGATGTGCAGGATTCAGGAGGACTCTTGAAGCCTGAGTTGTTTCCCCAGGCTGCTTATGCAACTCAGTCATGCAGGCAGTGTGAGGCCCTGCCATTTTCTTACGTAAGATAGCCTGAAAAATATATAGCCAGGGAGTTGTGAGCTCCAGTAAGGGCTGTGTTGTAGGTTCGGTATCAGGCAGTACCTAGAAATTTTAAGAAATTATCAGAAGGACTTAGGCATTGCTGAGTTTGGGATTGTTGCTCCCTAATAGATAACTATAAAAGCTTGTAAATATCAAGCTGCACTTGAATACATTGTACTTTGACTGTCTTCTAAGTGAGCAGCAATAGAGTCTCTGTTTGAGCACAGAGGTGGTAGGCATGATCCAGGGCTCTAAAATCTGCCTTTCAACTGATTAAGTAAATTGTATGGTTTAGCAAATAGTGGTCAATGCAACATTACTGTTTTTACTAGAGCTCAAGTGCAGTGGGTAGCTGAAGAAAAATCATTCCTGACACATTCTCAGTTCAGAATTTCAAAGCCTGGTCTCATACAGACAGATAAAACTGTAACTAGAGCAACACTGGGTCAAGAAAAATCACCACCTTGCCTCAAATCCTCTCCCTGGTGCTGGATATCAGCAAAGGCTGAGGAAGCCTGGGTGAGCAGGGCAGGTGTGCAGCAATATCACAGTTTCCCAGTGGAGGTTTCTTCAGCCAGGCATTGTATCATGGTATTCAATGCCTCTTGGAGGGATTGCTTCCCTGAATATAATTGCTTCCTGAACCTAGTTGAACCCAGGCAGATAAGGCTGCCTTCCCGCACCATACCTGCACAGCTCAATAATAGGACACCAGGGAGCGAGCTTGAGCACGGTTACCCTGCTTTTTTTTGCAGCACTGCTGAAGTTTTAGCTCATGTCCTGGTTCTGCTTTGGAGCACTTCATAGGATCACAACATGGTTTGGGTTGGAAGATACCTTAAGATCATCTAGTTCCATCCTCCCTGTCATGGGCGGGGACACCTACCACCACATCAGGTTGCTCAAAGTTCCAGCCAGCTTAGCCTTGAACACTTTCAGGGATGGGGCCTCCAAAGTGTCCTTGGAGAAACGGTGACAGTGCCTCCCCACTCTCACAGTAAAGAATTTATTTCTAATATCTAATCTAAATCTCCTTTTAGTTCTAAATTGTTACCCTCATCCTACTACTACACAGCCCTACAAAAAGTCCCTTTTCAGTTTTCTTGTAGGTCACCTTCAACTAGCCTCTTCAATCCAGCTCTTCCCACAGAAGATATGGAATCACGAGGGCAGCTCTGAGCAGTGAAGATACAAACCACCAGAAATGCCTTGTCCTTGGCTGCCAGTGGAGGCAGATGCAGGCTTAATTTATTTTGCAAACAGACAAAGCCAGGGGGACCACTTGGCTTGGTACCCCTTCTCAGCTGTAGTCAGACATGGGTGCTGGGGTGAGTAGAAGAACGAGGCAAACCAATAGTGATATTTCCTTAGGGTACTCACCAAGCTTCCAAGAATTTACAGCTCAAAACTTCATAAGCCAGAGGCAGTGGTTTTGTATTTAATGGCCTTTGATGAATTTCTCTTCCATGAACTCATTCAGTCACCTCATTAGCTGATGTAACCTCTCAGTATCCACATCCTGTGGTGAGAACTCAGCAGCCTGACCATGCCACGTGAAGAGCCATCTCCTTTTGTTTTCCAATCCCAAAACTGCCTGCTTCACCCCATGCCCTCTGTTGCTGTCACTGCAAATGGTAATTCCCAGTATGCCTTCTTCATGTTTTGCATAATTTTACAGATTTCTGTTGCATTGCTTTTTCAGCATTATCACTCCCCAGGCAGGAACTGCTCTATATGGTTTTGGGTCTCTGCTGCATCTCTCTGCATCTCTTCTCCCTGGCCATTATAGACTTTCAAAGTAGGGCGAATCAACAACACACAACACTAAAGATGTGGGCACACTGTAGCTGATACAGTGAAAAAATGGCTTTAGTTTTTATTATTTTTCCATTCATTTTTTAATAATCCCTTAGGTTCTACTTGCTTTTTTTAACTCACGTCTAAGCATTGCATTGATTTTTTTCTGTCTGTGGAGATTTTATCTAATTTTCTGCATCTTTGGTAACTTGTTGCAATGAATTTATATGGTTTTGGGTCTCATACACTTTCTTCTATTAGCTGTAAACCTGACATGCATATTACATTCACTTGACATGAAGAGCTCAAAGAAAAAAGGTGGTTGAAATGCCCCAGTAGCCGATGCTATACCATGCCAGGACTTCTTGTATGCTTTGAAATGACAAAGAGGTTTCACACCTGAACTTACAAAATTTCCATTCTGATCTCAAATGAACAGTTAGATTTTTTAATTTAGACTTTTTTTTCCCATATAGTCATTGCACTTGGCTATGGACTTTTTATTTTATGCACAGATCCCGAAGAACAGTGGTAGAACAGTTGTATTACCTTCTGTAATAACCAGGTCAGCAAAAGACCTCTGACTTGTGCCCAAGCATAAGAAGGGGAGATAACATACCTGTTCCCACCATTTACATTATGTTGTCTGGCCCATGGCAGGTCACAACAAAAAGTAATGGCTTTAATCCCTCCACAAAATCTGTGCAATACTAAAAGGGCTGCTTCATGAACAAATCCACCCCCATCTATGCTTCCTGATCAAATAATATTGCATAGTGCTTCATTTTCAAACTTCACTAATCAGTCTCCTTAAGTCAGTCTATCAGCTGTTGCTGTTTTCTGACTGAATTAAACGAGCTAAAATGCATGTATTTTCATGGTCTCAGACTAGTCTTCCAAGCACAAGTTGTAATAAGGTCAAGGATCAACAGAAAGATAAGCCAAATCTAGGAAAATTATTTTTTATACAGATAATGATCCCTCTACAAAATCTGTAGCTAAATAAAGTGCATCTGCCCTAAAAGGAAAACTACAAGCACACAGGGAAGATACTTAAATTCAGTTTAGAAAAAAAGAAAAGCACCTGATGCACGTAACCCACATGTTTTACTGTAATTTTCAACTGTATGATATTTGCCAATCAAACACTGTATGTAAGTAATGTGAGTAATCTTTGTGCTCAAAACTTATGACAGAACACAAGCAGTTATTGTTTAAATCATTACATCCTATATACATAAAGAACGTCAGAGCTACAAATCAAACCCATCAGTTCTTGATCTCAATTTTCCTACCTTAAATGTAAGTATGACAATGCAACATCACTTTCATGATTGCATACTGTTATTTTCCACAGAGCATCACTATTTAAATGCATTGTTAATATTCTAAGTTGTAATCTTTTCCTCCAGTTTTAAAAGTGGAAAACCCAGCCTAGTCTACTGCAGCACTGAGTCCATTAGGTTGAGTCCTTCAAGGTCTTTTGCTTAAAACTCTGGTATTGGGCTTCACTGGGGAATATGAAGTTACCATCTTGTCTATGGCAAAACTAGTGCTAGAAGCAGGTAGGCAGGTGACATGGTGGACACCCAAAATTGGTTCTGGTACCAGGTTCTATTCCTTGGGGTGCTGTTACATGACAGAGTAGAGGATGGGAGCAAAACATGCAATCTCAGCATGACTCCAGAGCCTGGGCTTCACAATTGAGATAGTCCCTCTCCAGGTACAAGGTTCACAACTGGAGCAACAACAGTGGCTCCACATGGCAGGAGACAGCAACCCTTCCTGTGAGAAGACCATGGGAGGGACAAAGAAGCAGTGACAAAGGCTGGATGAAAAAGAAGTAGCACCATGAGCTGGTCACTGAAAGACTAGAATCCACAGGTTTCCCTGGATCATATCTTCTGTTTGTGTCCACTACAAGTTTCTTACCACCTTCTGCTGCCCACAGTCTCATATCCGCCTTTTCCCTTCCTTCTCCTTTCCTTGCCTGGTGTGTCTCTTCCACCTCTGTCTACAGACCCAGCCCTTTCCCTGCACCTTGCTGCCAATCTTTGTCATCTATGACCACATCAATTCCTCTGACTTAATTCAAGGTCTTTAGTTTCCTCATGCTTCCAATACCAGTGCTTCTTCATTCTAAACCCACCACTACTTGCCACTATGCCTGTCAACCAAGCAGTTCCTTCCTCCTTTTCCAACCTGCCTCCAGATCAGCAGGCACACTTCCACCGAAGATACTGAGACATTGTTCCCTCCCTACTTATGGTGCTCACCATAGCAGCAACATCTAGGGTAAATAACCGTAAGGGAAAGACCACTCAGACCATCAGACACCAGCTGGAGAGCTCTCATTCTTCCCATGAGGATGACCAGTAGCTCAGCATGTAATACTCCTGGGACATTCATGGAGCTCCATGCAAAGATTGTCTACAGCCAGTACAATGGCCAAGTCCTCACCAAGAGCACAGTGTGATAAAATGATAGCTAAGGCAAATTCTGGAAGCTTTTCACAGGCTCAACATAAAGACACGTCCCCATCACAAGACTGACCCCAAGCCAAGTCTCCTCTTTTTCCTGTTCCAAAACATGAAGCCACAAGAATTCATCAGTCTCAATGAAAGTTTTTCCTCAACATAGCTAAAAAGCACAGTTCACAGAAAAGGAAAAATCCAGGTCTCCTAATGCAGGATGATATATACCTAAACCATCTTCCCCAGATATGTGGCCAAAGAATACATTTCACTCTATACCATGTTCTCAGAAATAGCTGAACCATTTCAGCTGAAACTTCCCAAAGAGAGCCTGTCTTCAGCAAACACTCAGCATGGAAAATGTCAGCCTAGTTCTGAGCTCAGCAAATGCATGAGCACCTGAAAGCAGAGCATTGTACTGGAAAGGACTGGATAAATTTTGCTGTGGACGGCGCTGCTGCCTGTGATGAAATAACAACTTCTTCAAGTGCTCTCACAGGCTCCAGGCTAGAAAACTGGGGCAAGAGCCCTAATTCTGCCGAGTCTAGGCTGTGGGTTTGATCCTGCTCATGTGCAAGGCAGCACCTTCTAGGCTTAGGAAAGCAATTTTAGGCAAGTGTCCTGTCTCCAGGCTTGGAAGCAGTACACAAAAGTACTGCTGTCTTGAGGAATCACCCTGGTGTCGGGTATCTGGCTCTGGAAAACCGTTATGTTCCCGTGTTCAGGGGAGATAGCACACAGCTTGTCAATTACAATCTCTGAATACTCCTGCTGCAACTCAGTCAGTATTCACCTACAGAATTGTATGGGCAGGATCAGGCCCTTCACCAGCTGACAGCTCTCAGCATCAGACATGGATCTAGCTAGATCTGGAAAGGGTGAGGATTTAGTATCACCAAACTAAACCCGGGGTGGGATGCAAATGAACATTTCACAGCTGGGTAAAAGGGAGCGATAATTTTCCAGTTGAAAGGATGGCCACTTGTTGAGCTGTGCATTTGAGTGAGCCATTCCAGACCGAAGGAAACCTACAGCCCTTCTGGAGATGTGAAAAGATTACAGTTCCTCTGCTGGTTGTAATGCCTGTAACTGCTAATTATTTCTGAGTCACTTGAGTGAAATCAGACTGCTGTCCTATAGACAGATAAAGAGTACGACGGGGAAAGTTTCTGGATGAGCATACTTGTTAATTGACAAATTAGACCAGTGACCGCAGAGGAGAATGCCACTACACAGCTGCTGGTGAGAGGAAACCCCTGTTGCCCCTCAGCCGTGGATTTATTGTGTGTCGGGTTTGTCCCCATACCCTGATTCTGCACTCTGAAGGGAAACGAGCACAGGGCTATAGCAGCAGCAGGACTCTGCCTACTCACCATTCTCTGCTCCCACCAGAAGCCTTCACCCATTCCAAAATCCCACTGGTCCTCCTGGAAGTTTTCCTTAGACAAACACTGCCCGCTTAAAGCACAGACCTTGATCCAGTACACCCGAAATGAAACCCCCATGTCAAGAAACTGCCAACCCCATCACAACGTGATGAGGAGGGGGATAAACTGCGGAGCAACTTGTTTTTACAAAGGGAGAGCCCAGCCTGCCCGAACTCTCTGCTCTTCCTCCCCCCAAACCACCTCCATCCCGGCCGGGACAGCACACGCTCACCACGGAAACTTTCCCGCGGCAGAGGCGATGCCACCCAGCACCTCCGGCCGCCTCCACCACCCCCCCGGTGTATGGGACAGAGAGGAGCCGGCCCCGATCGCCGCTGCAGGGACCGGGATGGGGGAAGAAGGGGGAGAGGTGTTCACGCGTGGGCGGGCATCACGGGCGGGACCCCCCTCCATCCCGCGCGGGTGTCGCGGATGGGTGCCCCGCGGGGTGGAGAGGGAGGGCCGGGGCCGGCGGGCCGGGCGTTACCTGGGGTGCCGGTGCTGCGGGAGCGCGGCGGGAAAGCCCCAGTCGCCGCCGCCGCTGCTGCTGCTGCTGCTGTCCGCGGTGGCCACCTGGGCGCGGGAGCCGGTGTCGGTGCCGCCGGGCTGGATGCCGCTGCTTTTCCGGTGCCTGCCGGTGCT
>VZTY01035097.1:146995-186220 GCA_013400935.1 Turnix velox
GGGGAGAGGGGGGCGACGCGGGACGGGGGGAGTGGGAGACTGGGAGGGGGGAAAGAAAATAAAATCACAAAAATCCTCAACCAAAACGTCAGCCCCGCATCAAGGATGGTTTCACAACGCCTCGAGCAAACCCCGCCGTGTCTACATATGTCGGTAGCTGCTGCGGCTGGCCCTACAGCCTGACCCCGACAGTCCCCACTACGCCACACCACGCCACGCCAACCGGCCACGGTACCGTCGTCCCCACCGGGCACGGCTGCGCCCGGGTGCCCAGCCGCCAGCTACCGGGGCGTCCCGGTGGGACACCGACTCTACTGTGGATGCCCGGGGCGGGGGGGGGGAGNTGTCCGTTCTCCTGCCGGCGGCGGCGAAAGCCATTTCAAAGCGGGACACGGCACCGCGCTGCAGCGAGGCGGGCTCCCGGCCTCCCCAGGCATAGGCAGGAGCTCCCGGTTTGGTTATGCAACGCCACACCGGCAATTAGAGCAAAACCTTGACAGAGAGAGCTCTTTTTTTTTTTTCCTTGTTGCAAAGTAGGTCATTCTTTTTATTCTACTCTTTGCAAATTTTTTTCCTTCCCCTAATACTCCTGTAAAGTGGCCAGCAAAAGATAAGCAAAGTGTACTGGAGCCCGGGAGGAGCTGTTCATACGGAGCCTTGCCGGGCATTCCTACCGACTTCCCGGCGAGTAGCGAGGTCCGGGATTGACCTTCTCCCTCCTCCAAGAAGGGCAGAAATGTCCGGGGAGCGAGGGCATGGCTTGGGAGCAGCTCTCTAGTATCCCCACTGCTTTCCAAATCCCGCTTCCTCCTGATATGCCTACCCGCATCCCCTGGCCCCCTCTGCTCTGCCCACTTCTCCCGGGCCCCGCCGGCTACTGCCCTTGCCGCTGTCGCCCTCGCAGGTGGGGCTTGCTGACACTGGTGTGCCCATCCGGCCAAACATCCCCTCTCCCCACTGCTGTCCCATAGGAACACCTGGTGTGGGCACTCTTCCACCCGCAGAGGGGGGTTCCCCCTGATACACGTTATTTGCTTTTTAGGATAGCAGCATTTTTAGTTCAGGGAAGGGATTTCCTGGGGACAGAGAAGCCCCTTTAATTAGTTCGAGCCCTGTCCCCAGCAGAAGGGCCTGACTGCGCAGTCATCCCTGTGCCAGCAGTGTGTGTGGTGGGCTGGGGGCTCTTTCCCCATCTCCCCACTCCGTTTTGCCTCCTTTTTAAAGATGGATTAAATCCTTTCAAAATATCAGCCGGCAGAGACCTCTCTGCCCACACGGGGTGTGCGTGGGTGGGCGCAGCGTGCGGGCTGAAGGTTGCTGCAGTTACCTTCGAGGAGCTGTGTTGCTTCTTCCACTGCCCCCATCATCTAGCTCATACAGTTGCCCCACCAGCCCCCTCCTTTCCTTCCCACTCCCCCAGCCATATCCAGCAAGTTACTTGATCCAATACAATCCCAAATGCAAATGTCAATAATTACGAAGTATGGAAAAACCTCATGCTCTTTTGCTGAGTGCTTTTACATGGTACTTTATACAACAGACGTGAGTAATGTTGAAAGGGTAAAGTTGTTTACTTTTAACCAAGATTAAATGCAAAACTTTGAAAAGCACCTCCCTTCCTTTGGATGAAACCCAGCATTTTTTCCCACTTGGAAATTGTCAAACAGTGGTTAAACAATCCTTTGGCAAACAAGTAGTGCCCGAGGGAATAAAGCATCAGATACATGGGGTGTAGAATAAAAGACATTTTTGGTCCTGAGGTATTTTTCTTGTGTTACACAATGAAGTATAGCATAAAATCCTTGTAAGGTTAGAGAAGAGGAACTACCCATGATTATATATACTGTGTTATTTGATATTCCAGATCTTTTGAAAACATACCAAAAGCCTGCCCCCGAACCAGCCCTATGCTTTCTAAACTTGGGAAACAACCACCTTGAGGAAAATAGCACACTGAGGAAGGCAATCAGAGAGACACAGGGGCGTATGTACACAATTACATCTCTACCATGGTTTAACATTTTCCCAGCGAATTTCTAAGGACTCCATTGCACAAGCGAAGAAGTGAGACTGGTTAAGGTTTTGTTTCTTAATTCATTCCCTAGGTTACCAGTGTAAACTTTAATTAGGGCAGCAAACAGCAGATTGGCTGAGGGTGAGGCAGGCTTCTCCCAGCACATACCTGAGCTCCATTGTGAAACACCAGCCCTTCCAAACATGCCGCCTTCCTCTCTGTATGGTGGCACATGGAAAATAACCTAATACTATCTATATCATGTTTACTTTGGAAGTTAACCAAAGGATTACGCTAGATGCCACACGTAAGAACTTTTGGGTGTGAACCCAGAGCTCAGTTTTTCAAAATGGAATTGTTTTGTAACCATGAAATATCAGTAAGTGGTTTTTCAGACATCAGGAGCCTGTGATCCAAAGCTGCAATCCCTTTTGTTTCAACTAGAATAGGCTGGCCAACCTTCTTGGGCCAGAAATGAGGCAGCCGGATTTTCAATGGGCCTCGAACCACAAGCTAAGGTGCCTCCCAGGGATAGAGAGCCAAGGGGAAGAGCAGGAGAGGACAGTGGCTCCCCTGGGAGCCCTCTACTCCATTGTGGCAGACTCGTGGGAGGGATGTGGGGTTGGGTGCAAGTTCAGCCCGGACATACCAGCTGTAGCTCTGCTGGCTTGATTTCTTCCACTGCCAGGGATTTAGATTATTTGATGTCACCACTGTTGTGTGATGTAACCTTCAGCAATGGACATCACTTGGCTCTAGAGCCATTGGTCATCATCACTGGCCACCACAACTGGGAATCATTGGCATTACCTGTGCAACATTGATGCTTTCAACCTTTAATCGGACATAAGTTCAGGGAAATCAGATGCAATTTGCACCCCCTGGTTTTAAATGTGAAGCTTACATTTGGATTAGTGTTTCTGTAGGAGTAAAAATTATCATCCTCTAATCAACATAAACAGCAACGATGGTGCAAAATTCAAGGCTGGCACTGTGAGAGAGAGGGACATGGTGGAAAAGAACAAAGGACCCTCAAAGAGGGTCCTGACAATTTGCTGATTTGAACTTATGTAGTCTTACCAATGTATCCATTGCCAGGGTTTTCATGGAGGAATTTAGTCATGCACATCCTACCAGAGAGTTTGACTTTCCCAGATTATTCAAAAAAGGTTTTGCAGGTTTTCTTGAAGTGGGTAGTGGGAAGGCAGAAGGCACAAGCTGAGAAATTACTGACTGAACATGGAATAGACTTGATGGCTGGAAGGGCTGAAATTGCTTCTGGGTGCCAAGAAAGCCCTAAAGTTTTCTTTCTGGCAGTCTTGGGGCTGAGTATTTGCAGCCTTCCTCTGAAAAAAAGTGGTTCTGCAGCACAAAATGTACATACGTCCTCAAGTGTCACGGGGCGTACTCTGTGTATTCATGTGAGCCTGGTGAGATGAAGCTCAAGGCTGTGAAAATAAGTCCTCCTCATATGGGAGAGAGATGACCCACTTCTTCTCTGACTGGCAATGGCTTTTGTGGCAGGACACCTCTTGGCCCATACAAGACTTTTTCTTCACTTGCAGCAGGATAGGAATATCTCTCATGGCAAAGTGTGGATTCAGAGGGACTACGCTGAGTAATATGAATAAAGAATTATAGGGTGGCTATACATGGGATAAAAGCACCTGTCTGAAGTCAGGCTGAAGGAGCTTGTTCAGCTTTGAGAGCTGTTCAAGACAACAAAGTACAAACTCAAGCCCAAGAGTGAAGAATTGCTATTTTTCTCCAGAAGTCCCAGTGAAACAGAAGACGATAAAGGGTTGTAGTGCCACAACTGAATTGAGGACATTTGGGAGAAGTCTGAATGCAGACACAGCATCTTCAGTTTTACCTTGACTAAGAGAAATAGCTGCATTCATGTTGCGTTGTAGTAGTGAATTTTTTGGCAAAACACAGTCCTTATGGATCTGTAGAAATATTATCATTCCTGGCAGGTTTCACAGAGACTTTCTACTTGTTCCAGAAGCTCTTGATGAGTAGCAGGAAGGTGTAGCAAACCCCTGGTTCTTTCCTTAGCCTCACTCCCCTCTCTGCTGACTTTAGCAGAAGAGGTTAGGCCTGGAGTTCATCTTCACTTTCAGGGTTCTGTGCAGTTTTTTTGCTAATTGCTTCCTCCTCTCTTGTTTCCTGAATACTGGTCTTGCTTATAACTGTGAAGTTACACTATTTGCCATCACAAACTTGTTTTCAATTTCTCCTCTGCTTGCTTGGATTTTGGGCAGCACTCTATGCTTGCACCTACCTTGTCTTAAGCTCATTAAGTTATTAATGATAAATGTTAGTAAAAATATGGAAAATTTAAATGTGAAAGGTAAGTAAATAACAGAGGAAAAACAAAAAAACCTTTAAACTCAGAGATATACAGATGTGCCCCTACATATACAGCTCTGCCATCTATAATTTTCAAGTCAGTGAGCAACTACAATAGCAAGAGAAGCTTGAATTTAACTGCTTGACTTTAAAAAATCAGCTTAGAAGATATATGTAGCACATGCTCAGATCTTTCTCGTTATCTTCTCTTATAGAGACCCTGCATATGAGAAGAGACTTTGAGAACCATGGATTCTAACCTCCTGAATCTAACAAATCCAGGACACAGTTTCCTCGGAGTGTATCTGGCTAGGTACTTCATTGTCGTATTTTAAAAAGACATCGACCTTGGATTGAAAAGAAAAAAAAATAAGGCAGATCAGGTTCATTTCTTGGTTATCTGTTTCAGTTTTTGACTAGTGTTGCTTCAACTGCAGTAGTCAGTAGGCACTTGTCATCTATGAGGCACTGGGAGTGCTCTGCAATGGGCTCACCCCTGTATGAGCAGACACTAAATTCCTGGAAGCAGCACTTCTGAGTTAAATCATGCATTTAAAAATAAGTTACTTTACTGTTTTAAACTCTTAATCTGAGCATAGTCATACAGTTAAAAAGAAAAAAAAATTTGCAGAAAACATTTTTCCTTTGAGTTAGATTATTTCCTTTCAATGTTGTCAACGTCAATGGGCAGCTTCCTTTTTCGGGGATGTCAGTTGCTCCTCACCCTGATACTTCTGCAGACATAGTTCTGATATCATTGCAAGCACCCAGGGAGAGTGTCTAAATGCAAACAAATTCCTTGAAACACAAAATCAGTATCGGTATTCTGTTGCTCTTGAAAAGTCAGAGCTTTGGCTGTAGAAACTTGGAAGGTGTATTTGGTCTCCATCATTGGACACATCTGCAAGAAGAGGCAGTGCTGTTTTGCTTGCTCAGAGCACTGTGGGAGGAAAGGAAGCAGAGGAAGAGAAAGTGTTAAAAAGGTAAATATTGACTCAAAGGAAGGAGACATAAAGGAGAATGTGGGAGAACTGTAAATGAGCCAGAGAGGATGGAGAAAAATTCTTCAGCAACTGTAATTAGGTTAGATTTCAGAAGTAATTGCAGGGCTCCAATATCAGCAGATACTGTAGGCAATATTTGCCCTCAGCTGTGTTTGCAGAGAAGGCAGTGAGTTGTTTCAGCCCACGGGGCTGATCCTGAGGTGGTTGCACACAGATGTGAGACCAGTCCTGCCTCTCTCTATGCTGCTGGAAGTGAGAGCAGCCTCCAGCTGGGAGATCTGGGAGCTGTGGGTGCAGAGACACAAAGAGATCAGCATGTAAGCACATGGCCAAAGTGGAAGAATATGTATTTAATGGAGCTACTGGTGCAAAAGTGTGTTGGAAAATTAAAACTGGATTAAAAGTGTTCAAACTCTCACCAGATATCAGAGTCTGGTTGATGCCACCACCTTATAGAGGGCTTGGGGAGTCCAGGCTGGTACCTACCTCCTGACCACAGGCTGGAGCAGTGACTGGGATACTGGCACTTCATTCCGCTCAGGTTCCTTTAAGATGTACTTCTGTATAAAACCAGATTATATAGTCTTTCTGCAGAGAAAATAGATTTCACCTTTAAGTCTTCTGCAGAGGTTTTACATTAGCAATCTGAGCACCATCAGAAAATCAATTACCATTGGTATTACACGCAGATGAACGGCGCGGAGTAATGGAGAATTCGTTTTACACAATGCTTTTAATAAAATGCTAAATGCAGCAAAATGTTTTCTGAAGGGCTATATATAGGCTGCAAGTGGGAAGCATGTCTCCCAGGAGAAGTCTGCACCTTTGTGATTCGGACAAGGAGTGAGTCTCAGCCTTCTCAGTGTTAATGTTTGTCAAGCACATGTATTCTGCCAGGATGGATTAAAGGCCACAATCATAGTGGCATAGTTGTCTCTATTGCGATAGCTGTACCTTCATGTGGAAAAATACTTTTTCTTTTAAAACACAGTGTTTCACAGGCTGTATTGTTGCCGAGCCAGTTGTTGCAAGACGCTAAGATAACTAAATAACTCCCTTGTTCTTGACACTCTTATCGTCTTTTCCTGTTCTTAATGCCAGAGCAGCTCACTGATTAGATTTGCTGTGCATATTTCAGTAAATCATTGACATCAGCACCTCTTCAGTAAAATGTATCTGCAAGAACAGCCCTATACCCACCTGAGTTTGGAGACCTAGTTTGGGGCAAAGAATGGAACTCAGATAATTTTATCAGGAAGCAATTATGAAAATAAGAACAGCAGCGCAGGGCCAGACCAAAGTGTGCTGCCTCTAAGTGTGGCCAGAAAGAGAAGTCTGAGGAAGTGACTAAGAGTAGCTCAAGCATGCACTTCCCGTGAGTGCTCTCTCAAGCAGTCAGTAATTTATGCTCAGGAGCTCATCGTATGGCTGTGTAACCACCATGGACATCTTCCTGCAAGGAACCCCACAGCTTAACTATACACTTCATGAAGAGCCAATTGGTTTCCGTCATTTTGAACCTGCTAGCTGTGTTTGGCACCTTCTTGTGTTGGAAGACAAAAGGAAAAATCACTCCACCTCAACCCTCTTTATGCTACTCAGGGCTTTATGGGCACGTGCCATATCATCTCTCAGTTGTGACTTTTCCAAGTTGAAAGATGGGCACTGCTCTGGTTTTGATTTCTCCTGTGGCTCTTGTCTGAGTCTTTTCTGCTATATTTCCATTAACATGAGGACTAGGATTTCACATAGTATTCAACAGGCAATCCATGTGGACACATGCTAAATCTGTAGAGGTGGATGATGGTGTCCTTTCTTTTCCTTCCTTAATAACTGCTAACATAGTGCAGTGGCTCCTGTGCTTTTAAATTCTTCTGAGATTCATAGTACATTTTAATTATGAGAGCTCATGAACAGTTTTTTCCATTTACCTTTTTTTTTAGTAGCCCTGCTAAATACAATCCAAAATAGTAGAAATTTGCCTTAACTTGTCTACATTTTTAGCTCTACTGAAAGAAAAGAATGGCTAGAATATCGCTAAGGAGAAAATGTATTCTTATTCATGGTAACTTCCAAGCTTTCTGGAGCTGCTGCATCTAAGTTATGTGGGCAAAAAATAGCCATGTTGTAGGGGAAGGAGGATCAACCACAGAAAACTTTAACAGCAAAAGGAAATGTTTCAAAATGTTCTAAACTTACAGAAATAAATGTATGATATGGTAGAACAGAATAAAATTTTAAAATCCCTTCAACAATTTCCCTGCAGTAGAATGCACTCCTTTCTTTGAAACATTTTTCTAGAGCTAAAACCCACGAAAACAAGAAAACAACTAAAATAACAGATGAATCCTTCTGCCAGTTGCTATTGCAATGTATTACTTGCAGGAAGGAAGCATGTTTGTTTAAAAATATCCTCCTTGCCTTAAAGATGTAGTCAGATGTTTGTATTTCTGGAGAACTGTTGTAAATACCACAATTACCCAGTTTGCTTTTCATTTCACAATTCTTGCTAGGTGTATTATTTTATGTTTTACAAATTCAGTCTAATCTGGGCTGGTGCTATTAAGACTGGTATGACATTATAGAAAACTACTAGTGACGACCTGAACTTCAGACTGACATTTCCTCCTTCCAAGGTAAACCAACTCCTATTTCCCACTTGGCTCCAGCAAGCAAACCACTAAAGCCCCCATCTGTCATCTGACCTCAGGTTTTCCACTGGTTTCTCCTACAGTGGTGGCCCATGCTCCTTGCTGGCACCTGGGGATTAGTCTGACAACCTCAAGTTGAGAGCCATATTGAATCTCTGCCTTAATATGTTTCTGCAAAGAAGGGCCTAAGTATGCCCAGCCGTTTTATGAGAGTGAGGGAAATGGTCTGAAAGCTTCATTTCAATTCAAATAAGCTCTGCTCCACCTCTACTCACCACAAACGGCAGTGGCATTCAGCTTTCAAAAGCCGATGGCCACCCTGCACTGGCAGAAGCGTGCTGGCCTCTTCACTACTTCTGAGAAAAGCAAACAGCTCTGATCTGCATCACACAAACAGAACTTGGTATTTTCAAAACCTTTGATCTGCGAATTTCCTACCCTTACCACTCTGTCTTGGCTTAGATATTTGCAAATTTTCTGTGGAGATGCAGACATTTCTTTGGGGCATGATGAGCTTTTGACTTTTTCCCTTTCTTTGATTACTTATTTTTAGAAAGATAGAAAGCAAAGATTTTTTTTTTGTGAGCACGCATGCCCCAGGCAGCCTCTATTCACAGTGGAAGCTGAGTAACAGCTTGCTCTTCAAACAGAAATCTGAGTGTGTTGTACAACAGCAACAGAATGAGATGGACATAGAAAGATGGTGTGGAGCCATTCCTTCCTGCCTGGGAGAGAATGAGGCTTTTGAAATGGCAGGTAGAGTGAAGTGAAGTGAAGTGAGGATGAAGAGACTGTTGGCAAGCATTGAGATGAGAGGACAAGAAGCCAGGATGAGAAGCACAGAGTGCTGGTGGGAGACATGGGCTAAGACTTTAAGGGCTTCAGTGTGACTTAGTGATGCTAGCACTTTGCTGAGACCCTGGAGACATGGGCATGAGTCTGGGGTTCAGTGAGCTGCCTTATTGCCTCTGGCAAGTCACTTCACCTCCTTATGTCTTCAGTTTTCCCTCATCTCTTCCAGCTCATCAAATCAGCATAACAACAAATTGTCAAGAGATGAGAAAAGGAAGATCAATTGTACTGGGACATGAAGACACAGGGACTGCATCAAAAGGTGAGATGATTCTGCACACTTTCGGGGAGAGGAATGAGATCATGTTAGGTCTCTTCAGCTAGATCTTGAGCAGAAGATCTGAAATTCATAGAATCATAGAATAGTTTGAAATTGCTATGTTCTCAGCTGTAAATACAGAGAGAGTTATCCTGGGGATGAAGTAAAAATCATGCAGCATGCAGCCAGCTTGACAAAGTCAATGTCGGGTAGAGATAAATGTAGGACAGGCAAATTGCATAAAACCCATCTCTGTGGAATCTAAAGAAGGCTGAGGTGCTCAGAAACCCCTCCTGTGTGATGGGCAGAGCACAGTGTGCTAACGTGTTCCTTTAATAAGCACCACAAGCTGGTGCTGCTTTATGTTTATCTTTTGTTTTCATAATCAAAATCAGACGGGCAACATCCTTGTGAATGTACTGCAGTTTGTTTTGAGCTCCTGTGTGTATGATGATGCACCTTATCAAGTGCTGGTGGATTAGTTTGTTTATACAAGCTCAGTTTCAAAGGCTGAGCATCTTATGAGCATAGCACAGTGAGGAAGTGCTGCAATCCGACCCTTGGGTCCTAACCACCTTCTCCAGTCAAGTGGCACTGCAGATGAACACTCCAGTCCTGTCTGCTCAGATGTCAATGCCAGAACTCAGGTTTTAACCAGTGTTGGAGACTGTCAGATGATGACTCCAACCCACCTGGAAATTGCAAGCTGCATATGTAGACAACTATAGCCTGATATCCTATACTTAAAAAAATCTTTTATAAGTCAGAAAAAAAGACTTACATGCAACCTCAGGAATGCACTTGGTTGTCATCTGCTGGTTGGGCTTCCAAATGCCTCTCTGAATCAAGAAGAGCTAGTTTAACATAAGCTCCCAGCTGAAGTTAGGAAGGAAATTCAATGAACTGTACAGATCTTAAAACATCCACATCTCTCAAAGCAGTTGATTCTTTCACTGAAGAGCCATGGACTGGTGCAGGTCAGGTCTGTGACTCCTAAAATTAGGAGATCCCTCCAGTATATTTATACCTCTGTGAGGTTTAACTGAAAATATGACTGAGTCCAACACTCCATTCAACTAATCCAGTTTTAGGTGTCTACCTGTAGCCTGCATGGCTATGTTTATCCAATAGCCACTGAAGATCTGAAGACTACAGCCAGTGAAATTTCATCTGAGCAAATGCTGGAGCTTATCTGATGAAGCTATGAGGTCCCTCCCTGAACTCTGTTACCTACTGACTAAATTTCTATTGGCTTGAATGGAAGCTTAGACACCTAGCTCACATGCAGGTATCTGTATTGTATTTGCCTCAATTTAGGCATGTAACCAGCAGCTAAATCCCTCTCTATAAGGTTTATTAGGTCAGACACATCCAGGCAGGTGTGTGGCCTTCTGTTCTGTGAGCATTACTTCAGTGCAGAACTTCTCACACTGTCAAGAGTGAACATTGAAGTGACAGGTCTCAAAACATAAAAAAAAAATTGCTTTATATAGATGAAATGTATTTGAACTTTAAAATTCCAGAGAACTAAAATTAAATGTCTGAAAGAATACCTGAATGCACCATCCAAAGAATGTGATCCTGAAATAGTCATCTTTAAATAGCAGGGTTGATTGCCACCAGCACTTACCATGGATGTTGAATCAGACCAGAGTCAAAGTCTATCCACACCCAGTTTTGAATTCAGATAGTCAGGAGATGGTCCAAAAAGGAATGATCCTTCCTCTTCTGTGCCATTGCAGCTCCAGCAGTCAACAAGTATTCAGGCACACTGTGTGCCGGAGAGTGCACACAAACAACTTTGTGTCATGCCTCTGTGGGCTCTCGCCTCCACAAAGTCATTAAAACCCTTTTTGGAATCTGTAGATAATCTTGGACCCTCTCAACATACTGAATTTCTCATCTTCAAGATGAGAAATACAGGACCTACTGCTGTGGTAATAAGCTCCACCAATTAAACATGTTCTTTGTGAAATTGTCATTCCTTTGGCTTTCTTCTGATGTGTTTCTCTGAGATAGCCCCTTGTTCTAGCATCCAGATAAATAGCCAAGTGTTCTCACCCATTCACCTTCTTCATAGCTTCTCAGATTTTACAGATGCCTATTGTAGTTTGTCTCTGCCAGAACAAATGTTGTTTATAATAGCTGCAAATGTTTGAAGAGAAGTTAGTTTGTATGAGAATCCAGGAAGATGAGCAAGAGCTCACTGTAGAAAGGCAGCCCTAATGATTATAAAATATCTAGGGAAAAAAGATTACCTTCAGAGATTTAATACTGTATTTTCCTTCAATAAAGTCCTTTGTTTTTGTCAGACATTTTTAGTACATTATTTGTTGGCTCTTGTGAAACAATAAGACAGGAGATGACTAGAGTCTCTTTCTCCATTTGTTTTAGTTCTCACATGAGGTGTGAAATCCTTACCCATTTGCAAAACCACCCCAAGCTGAATGCATGACTAGTGGTATCAAAGAATCATAAAATTACCTCAATTGGACGGGACCTTTCAGATCATCAAGTCCAACCATCAACACAATTCTGACAAGAACCATCCCTAAACCCTATCTCTAAGCATTACGTGTATCCATCTCTTAAATACCTCCAGGGATGGTGCCTTGTTCACCTCCTTAGACAGCCCGTTCTGATGCTTGATAATCCTTTCAGTATAAAAGTTCTTCTGTTTTCATGTCTAAGGAATGAGGGAATGAGAAATGTTTGTAAATGGGTATTGCAAACCATTAGTTTAGATAAATCTTGTATATAATTCACTGTAACTTAAAGCCTTAACACGTTTCAGTCATCACAGGATATAATGTTTGAAAGTAAGTTGTAATTCAGCCATAATAAAATTAACTTGCAGTTCTAAGTAGAGGATATATATATCTTGTTTTGTAGGCTGAGGAAGGTCTATTTTTTAGGTATTTTTGTAGATAGGTGTGCTATTTAGTGATAGAATAACGAGAAGATACACATTTCTCTTCTTTTATTACTCACACAAAACTTAATGCAACCTGAGAAAATCACTAGAAGAATTTCAAATAGATTTTACTGTAAACACTTCTATTGCATTTAACAGATCTACTGAGCACTACTTACAAGAGATAATTTTAACAGTCAACAGGAATATGATCTGAAAAATTGAACCCAGATTACTGAGAGAAAGATTGGAAACTGATACATGAGCGTGAGAATTTAGCACCAATAAACATAGCATGAGTTACAGATGACTCAGTTCCCTTCAGAACACAGATTCTTCTTCAGAGATGAAGAAGAACTTAGGATCTCAAATTCTGGGTGCTGTTGTAAAAGCCCTGTTTTTCCCATCTGACTCCTACCTCTGTGCATATGTTCTATCACTGAATCACAGCTTTTCACTGAACCCTTTTTTGGGGATATGCTATACAAGCTGATAAATTTTGAGTGGGATGGGAAAATGTATCATTTAAAAGAAGTGAAATTGCTGAAGCACCTGCCTCTCTTACAGTTTTTCAAAGCATGACCCTGTCTGGATAAAGCTTCTGGTTCAACATCTCGTATATACATACAATTAAAATGCTTAATTGTGCAGAGCATTAGTCAGTGCTGATCTCCTGAGGAAATAGGAACTTTATGAATGATGCTTGCTTCCCACTGTGAGGAGTAAAATTACACTATTTAAAGAATATATGTGTTAAGCACCTACTGCTGTTTAGAGATCTCGCAATACACATTACGATATTGCAAAAAATAGTTTTGTAAAGTAATTTATTTAGTCTAGAAGCTAAGAAGAAGAAATTGTGGAACAGAAATGGGTAAAATCGTTTTTGCTTTGCTAATAAGCAATTTGCTAATTAAGAAAAAGAAAGTGATTGTTTTGAGCTACAGTAATAAAAAAAAAAAAACAAAACCAAAACAAACCCTGGGATTAAGAGCCTAGCTGGCTTTTGGAAAGAAAAAATGAAACCACATTTGCAAGAGAACCACGTGTCTCCCAAAAGTGCATTGATGAACGGCTACCAGTGAACAACCCTCACTCAAATGGCTACCAAGTGAAACAAATATGAGGAATAAACCCATGGTTTATGAGGCACAGAAACATGGGCTGTGATGAAGATGCAAGTACTTTGGGCACAGATAGATGATCTAAGCATGCACCTGGACACCACGTTACAGACAATGGGAGTCTGCCTGCTCCTTGCTTGGGGGTGCAGCCCATAGGCAGCTCCAGTCAGAAAGCCAGGGAGCAGTTCTTGAATGGCTCTGAACCGAGGCACTGGTCCCTCCCTGCTGTCCCCACTGCTCTGGTGTGTCTGATGAAAGAGGGACAGAGGAGTCCAGGAGCCCCAGAGCTGGCTTGTCATAGCTCTGGCTGCTCCAAGAAGACATCCTAGGGTACAGGTACCGACTTGGGAAACACTCAGCATTGAGCCTCATCAGGACAACACCAGAGAACAAATGCAAGAGAGGTTTAGGTGATAGGAATAGTCTTTGATTTTGATTTAGCTTTCATTCATGGGCCTTTTGAATACTGCAGGTTTGATTTGCTTCCTGGATCCATCCTTGAGCAGAACATGGCTCAGAGCAGTGCCCTTGGCATTTCCAGCTACAACAATGTATGCACCTGTCAAAAAACTTTGGGACAAATCAGACTGCTCTGTTTGGAATTTTTGTTTCTTTTTTTCTTGGGAGAAAGAGAAGGAGCTTTTGGTGGTTTCTGTTTAAATGTGTAAGAGACACTGCTGGGAACAAGTTGGGGCCTCAAGAGAAAAGAAACTGCAAAAGCCACATTCATCATCCCACTTCAAACCTATCCAAAGTGTTCAGGCAATGTCTGTATCAATAGGGATCAAGCAAAACAACTGTGCAAATACACTTGTGCCCCCTAATAATTCCCACTTTCACCTGCCAGTCAAGAAAAAAATACCATTTAAAACCCCCTGCTGGTATAAATATTGCCTATAAATATTTTATCAGCTTATTTTGTCTTACTTAGGGAGCATGATTAGAAGGAGCACAGGCAGTAGAAGAAGGAGGGAGGGAGGGAGAGAGAAGTGGAATGTACCTGCAATTTTCAGAAGAAATATCAAGAACTTTTCCATAAAGCAGTTTTAAGCTGAAAGCGTCTGGGCAAATCTGTTAACACGATTTTCCAAATGGTGTGCAAAATGTCATCCAATTTTAAATCTGTAATATCGCTTTAATCTCCAGAAAGGAAATAATAATGTTTGTCTTTGCTACGGTTGATCCAATCTTGCGTTCATTTCCAAACCCAGCTCCTACTGATTGTGGCGATCTGGTCCCAGTAATATGCATTTGGCTTATCAGTTTATTTACAGCTTGGATCTGCCATTGCCATTAGGTATCTAGGATACACATTTTGCACACATCCAGCACATGTTCCTGCAGACGTGCTTTCGCTGAATACGATAATACAGATCGTTATCCCACCTAAAGAAATGCACTTGAATTGCATATGTCTAAAGCTACCCTCCAAACACCAGATAAATACCTGCCAAAAATAGCATCACTCATTTCTCACAGCAGGTGTCATTCATCAGGTATGAGGCTGCATGTAAACGTGTTAGTAATAATAATGCAGTTTGGTGAGTGTCTCCAGCTCATTACCAGCAGCCCCAGGCGCTAGAGGTTGGGGAAGTCACTAGAGCAGAGCAGAAGTATTTAATCCTATAGCATATATTCAGTCCTATGACATGAATATTGCACAAATATTGATCCTATAAGTTAAAAGGACTCTGAAGAACTTGGCTTCTCTGCTTTAGCTAGCTGAACCTGCCTTGCTGTTTTCTGGTCCCTGTGGTACTGTGTTCTAAGCTGGACCAGTTCTGGGCTGCCCACTACACCTGGTCTGAAAGGGAGTGGTGGGCATGGGCAAGGGAAGCTGAGGGAGCAGATCCTGCCCCTCCATGGGCAGCAGCAATGGCATGGCATGGGGAGCAGTTATGGTGGCGCTGCCATCCATCTGAAGAATGGTGCAGGCATGGGGCAGCCCTGTCCACCATGCTGATCCTGCTCACACTGAGCCTGCCATGGTGTCTGCTCCCAGGAGGCAATGTCAGTTATTTTGGAGGTGGGGATGAAACTCTGCCTCTGCCTGTCCTGATTTTGGCACCTTACTGTGTTGCCATAGAATGTGCAGGAGTTTCATAGTTGCCAGCACACAGAGAGCATGTGCTTGGAGTCCCTTGCATGCCATGTGCTGTGCTGCCACACTTAGCCCTTCAAAAGGCCATTTTTGGCATCTCCACTTTGCTTCCACCACAAGAGGCAGCTGAGAAGTGCTACCACACCACGAGAAAGCTAATTAAGAGTCTGCAGGGAATTTTGTTGCATGTTTCTGCTTAATTTGTAATATTCACACTAGACCTGACAGTAAGCCACTGAGGGGACAGGAGCATTTCCAGCAACTTTTAATGGGCTACTTGTGCTGGGACACTGATAATGACAGGCTAGTTTGTGAAAGGCAGTGAAAGGGCTCTCTTCAGGCCCCACCAGACACCAGAGCCTGTTGACCTTAATTAAATTTCATGGCACACTTGGCTCAGTCCTGCAGTAATTGCTCAGCCTTTACTTATATGTGTTGGCTAAATGGGAGTGCTCTCCTCATCAGCAGTTCACAGAGAGAGCACGAGGTGTGATGAGACCCTTCTGCTGGTGTCCTGTGCCTCTGATCTCCTCTGCTGTCTCTCTTCTACACAGCCTCCTTTCATCTTCTACCCCTTCTGCTCTTCAATCCCTTCTGGCACTTTTCAGCATGATATGGAGACAGGCTCAAGGAGTTGGGGTTGTTCAGCTTGGTGAAGAGAAGGCTCAGGGTAGTAGCATATCAGTACCTGAAGGAGGACTACAGAAAGGCTGGGGCGGGACTTTTTAATAAGGTATGTGATGGGAGGACTAGAAGTAATTGATGTAAATTGGAAGAGGGCAGATTCAGGCTAGATATAAGGAAGAAATTTGTTATGGTGAGGGTAGTGAAACACTGGAACAGGTTGCCCAGAGAGGTCTCTGGAGGTGTTTAAGACCAGTCTGGACAAGGCGCCAAGCAGCCTGCTCTAGGGGAGGTGCTCCTGCCTATGGCAGGGGGGTTGGAACTTGATGATCTTTAAGGTCCCTTCCAACCCAAACTATTCTATGATTCTATGATTCTATATTGTAAAGATTAATTTCTTCATCAGCATTGCAGTGACAAATAATTACTTTTGTGATTACTACTACTTAATATTGTTACAAAAATGGTTCCAAAATTTGTTTTTCTTGTCTGCTTGCAGTGCTGCACTATGTGACCAGCAGGAGTCTGTTTCTCCACCCCAGGATCTTGCCATACATCTGATGGTTTTATTTTGAAATCTCAGTTACAGAAGCACAAGGAAATCTGTGGTCTGTTTCTCTGTATCTGCCCTAAAGGGAGGATCTAGGGTTGCTTGGCTGGAAGTCCTTCCATTTCTGGAAGTGCCATTTGGAGCCAGCCTCTCTGAGAGGATGATGAGTGTGTGGGTCAAGTGATGGATATACTGCCCCAGCCTGTCCCTTCTGGCTGGGAATCGTGGAGGAGATGACCAGGCAAGATTCCCTTATGAAGAGCGTGAAGAGTGATGGTTTCTCAGAATACAGGAGTAATCTCAAACAAGTCTTGCTCCCACATACAGACCACAGACCTAGAGAAGAAACTTTCTCAGCAAGTCACAAGTTTTTATCCTCCTCCAGGGTCTCAGATGATACAAAAAAGATCTCGCAAGCTCTAACAATATTCCTTTTTTTGGGGTCTTATGGAAACAAAGATAATTCCCCAGCAATCCCTGTGGAAAAGGAGTTCAGGCTTTGAGGGGGAAAAATAAGTAGAGGAATGGGCAGGAAAATGTGTGCAGTGCTGAGGAGACAAGAGGAGGGTGAGAAGAGGGGAAAGAGACTGTGGTGAGGAGAGAACAAGGAGAGGTGAAGAGTGGAAGGGATGGAAAGCAGAGAACAAAGGAGAGAAGCCCTGAGCGTTTGAAAGAGCAGGTAAATGAGGGAGCGAGTACAGATGGGAGAGAGAAGAGGAGCAGTACCTTAAGAGAGATCTATAACAAAGGGAAGAAAAGGGATGTCTTAGCAATGTATTAAATAGGAAAGAAATGGGGAACAAGGAGCCATAGAAAGCAGCAATCAGAAAGAGGAGACTTCCTTGCAGAGAAAGAGAGATGAGAGCAGGCTGCTTCTGAAGGGGGAAAAGTATGGGAATCTGAAGAAATGCATTAAGGAAATACATTACAAGCTTGACACACAAAAGCAGAGGCACAAACTATAATGGAGAGCAAACGAAAATGAGGTAGAAAAAGAAAGCATGTGGAACAAAAGCAGGGCATGTAACATAGCTTTAAAATATCATTAAATGTAGAAGTTGGACTAAAAAAACCAACTTAGTATTGAGCTGATTTCTCTCTTTAGAACTGCACAGGATGAAATGAAACATATGTACAGTCTGGCATTTCTGTTAATATCCCTTCCTTCAAATCTGCTTTTAATGGGTATAGATAATAAAGCTGGTAACTGTTTAAGAGCAAATGCCATTATGAATGATGACCCTTAATCCACTATAAACTCTTATCCTCTGCTTACACAAACAGACCTGGGTGTTTTGAAATAAGAAAAGCATTTTATTTTCTTTCTTTTCATGTGGAGTTCCTCACTCTTCTGGCCGATTTTCACTTCCCAAAGGACAAATGATTAAAACATTTGGCTGCAGGATTCATCTAAAAAGAAAATACTTTTATCTCCACTATTAGAGGATGTAGTAGTCTATTCTGTTTACTACTGCTGAACGACATGTGGAGAATTACTGAACAATCTGGCAGCGAGTAGTTTATTTTTCAAGTGAAAAGGTGGCCTTGAAGAGCTGCTTGTACTCAGCACAGCCTCTAGCCAGCATCCTGGAAGGCTCCTTTCTCCCTCCAATGGGCACAGCACAGGAGGCTCTACATTGAGCTGTCACAGAATCACAGAGATTGGAATGGATCTCAAGAGATCATCTAGTCCAATCCCCCTGATGGATCAGTCAGGCCCTTTTAGGACCCCAATTCTGTCTTCACTGGTATGTATCTGGGCACAGGGGATGCAGAAGATGTGCCTTACACATATACACACAGGTTTACAAAAAATGGGCAATGACATGTAACAGTGATGGTCCTGGTGAGCAGAGAGGAACTTTGCTCATGCAGGGGAGACAGATGTCAGCTCCAAAGGAGAAATCAAGGCCATAGTCTGAAGAGCATCCTGCCTTGGTCTGGAGAAAATGTCCTAGAAAAACAGCCTGGGTCATCCCTGCTGAGCACTGTGCTGGGCCATGGAGGCGGAGGTCAGTTGCACAACTCAGCCCTTCAAATCTATGCTACTGCAGAGCAAATACAGTCCAAAAAGCAGAGTGCCTTCATGCAAGTCGTGGGGTGTTAACCATTCCTCTCAAGCTCACCAAACTGCTGTAGCTTTTTTACAGTAACCAAATATATGATCACATTGCCTAGCAGCATTGTCCCTGCAGAATCAATATTTTTACAGTTGCCTCAGACTCTTTCCTTCCCTTCTTTCCCCACTCAAAGCCATCACCTACAGCTCACTTTCTCATTTCTCATAGGAACAAATGGTGTATGACCTCTCTGTCCTTCACCACGTGTGCCACAGAGCAGGCCCAAATTAAAGTCTAATTATGATGTTGTTTTAATCATTGCTGCGCTTGTGCAATGAAGACAAGAGGCTGTAACAAGGATGGACAAAAGGCATACAAACCCACAAGAAAAACTAATGATGAATCATTGTTTGAAGGGTGAGTCATGCCTGAGTGCATGCATATGTCAAGCATGAGACTGGCATAGCTTCACTTGATTAACCCAAATCTGCTTTGTTTAAGTCTTCTCTTGCAGCTCTGCTTTTAAGGCAACAGTAACACATCACAGTTACTTGCATGGAGATTTTATTGCCTATCTATTAGGAAAACTGAGCTGGAATCCAGCACAGAAGAGATGGCTGGAAGAGGCATTCAGCCTCCCTTCTAGTCCCAAGACAGGGTCATCTTCACTGAGCCTTCAGTAATCCTTCTTAATGTATGGTCTGCTTTTTAAATTTGCTGGAGATGGGGAATCACACTATTGCTGAGCTGACTATCCCTATCCTACCGCTGCAGATCTAGATCTCTCACAGCCGTCACCAGATTTACAACGTTAGAGCTGCCATGCTCATTTAGCAGGGGTAATTTCACAAATGAGATGCAACCATCCTGCTTTCCCTGGCCTCCTGCTCTTCCTGTGCCCCCTCCCCAGTGATGGGGGGCTCCTCAGTGAGCGGGGTGCACTTCTGCGCTGGGGTCCCTGCTGGTTGCCAGAGCTCTGGTGCTGATGGTAGGGATGGGGCAGGGATGCAGAGCCCCACTGGCAGCAACACAAGCTTGGGTCAGTGCTGAGTGATGGAGAAGCTGAGCCCCAGGCACTTACCCATCGTGTAGTATTTCTGGCTGCAGTGTGACAAACACATATGACTTGCTCGAGTCGGCAGTGACGCTGAGCGAGGTGACGGTGGGACTGCATCTGCACATAGCGGGGCCACCCAGCCTACTCACAGATTAGCCGGGCCCTTCAGGCATGGTTTTGCTCCACGTCTCAGGGTGAAGCTGATCTGCTACCTCAGTGGGTGGCTGTC
Organism: Turnix velox; assembly: GCA_013400935.1. NCBI lineage: Eukaryota > Metazoa > Chordata > Aves > Charadriiformes > Turnicidae > Turnix > Turnix velox. The sequence continues at coordinate 166,787 of VZTY01035097.1, forward strand.
AGAGGTGAGCTGAGCACCCTGCTGTGTCGCTGCATTTGTGTGACACCATGGTCGGGCATCACACAGGCACATTGCCCTGCCTGAACTGCTGTCCATGTCAGCTGGATGCTGGACTGGTACCATCACCAAAGCTCTGCTGGTGTTTCCCTTGAGTGCTACCAAATTCAACCCCTGTTATGTGCCCTGTTTGCTGGATGTTAGAAGGAAAGATCTGCTTCCCAACAGCAGCTTTCCATGGTAGGAATACAGAATTTTCTACCAAATTAAATGTATTCATTTATTATGAACAGGAGCAGGCTGCCCAGAGGGGTTGTGGAGTTTCCTTCTCTGGAGACATTCAAAACCCACCTGGACGCCTTCCTATGTGACCTGATCTGGGTGCTCCTGCTCTGGCAGGGGGATTGGACTATATGATCTCTTGAGGTCCCTTCCAATCCCTGATATTCTGTGATTATGTAGAAAGGCATTTGTATATTAATAGTTAGGGGACCTGGGTCTTTTTCTTAAACAATACAGAAGGATTTGGCTTTTGTAACTCACTTAGGAAGGGATCTAACGCTGTGCCAGGGTGGTTCAGACTGGATATTAGGAAAAATTTTTGCATTGAGAGGGTTATTAAGCATTGGAATGGGCTGCCCAGGAAGGTGGTTGAGACACCATCCCTGGAGCTCTTTAAGAGACAGGTAGACATAGTGCTTAGAGATCTGGTTTAGGGGTGGTTTTTGCTAAGTTGATGGTTGTATGAGATGATCTAAAAGGTCCCTTCCAACCAAGGTGATTCTGTCATTCTATAAATGCATCAGAATTTGCTAGGCAGCCAGGTGGACTGGAGAGGCTGAGCTCAGATCCCCTGATTCCTAGTCAAGTGCTGATCTGCACTAACACAGAGATAATACTGTGTAACCCTTGCAAGCATTTAGCCATTGGCAAACAGCTGCCTAGCAATCTCTTTATGAGATTTATTTATCTCTTACGGTTTTGTCAAGGAAACCGTATCTGTTGATAACATTCAGGAACACAGAGGTGCTGTTTAGTAGTCGGGACAGCAAGCAAGCCAAAAATGGGGCTGTAAAAAATAAGCTTGTGTGATTGCTAGACTTTTTTCTCATTTTATATTATATGTGCCCAGGGTTTAGCATTCAGGGAATATTTATTTGTAAATAACATCAGGCTTTAGGAAAAGTTTGTGCTTTATTTTATGCAACAATTCTATTTTAACTGGCATTTCACATAGCATTAAGGCTGTGGGTTACAGCATCACCCATCTTCCTGCAGGCAAAACTCTGCCTCATTTTGACAGTCATTCCTGATGCTTTTTTCCTTTTCCAAAAAAAGCCCAAACCCAACCTACCCAAGATGAGACTTGGGACAGCTGCAGGGGGGAAACCAAAGCTGGAATGCATGTAGCAGGCTCAGTATCCATGAAGCATTTGTGTTTTGTTTATTTTTTTTTTTCTGCAAGTGGAGCAGGATCATCTCTGCACAAAGGGTCAAGCTGAGCAGCCAGTGATGAGGTCTCTTTAACATTGAAGCACCTCTGTTTTTGATCAAAAGGAAAGTGCCGCCTCCAGTGCTGTGCCTGTAGGAAAACCAATCCTGACAGCTGAGCGCAGTTGCAGTGAAGCAGCAGCCCTGGTGTTTTTTGATTCCCTCTGGAAAGCAGAAAGGGCAGACTGGGAAAATCACACTTGAAAAATCATTCCAGCACATCAGAAAAAGCTCCAATCCCCCCGCACATGTGCGATTCCAGCAGATTCACCCTGCCACAGGCAGCTGGACGCAGGGTACCAGGCAGGGTGCATGCCGTGGCATCACATTTTGCCTTAATTATGGCTTAGCACCACAGAAGCACCCCCATGAAGCCATCCCCACAGGCTCCACAGGCAGTGCACGGCTTAACGCCATGTTAAATTACCTCTTTCACTCTGTGCAGCACAACGCGTTGGCAGAAAGAAGAAAACATAAAAGCGCACCACGGGAGTCAAAGGTGGATTTTGAACTGCAAAATTGCCCCCTCCAGTGGGGTAGTCCTATAAGGGCTGGTTGGTTCCTCTAGGGAGAAAGATGGAATTTGGCACTGCACTGGTCCAGTTATTCTCCATACGGGAAAAAAAAAAAACCAACAATCTGCTATGGACAACTCATTTATATAAGGGCTATCAGTGAGCTCAGTTTAACTTTGAGAAACTGTATTTTGATTTCTTTTTTTTCCTTTCCTCTGTTAATGCTTCTTTGCTGCTTATATTTCCTGCTGCAGGGAATTTGCATTTGAGAAATTTGACGTACGTGCATTTGTGGTACAGACCAGCCAGTCAAATTCAATTTCTGCTGAAGTTTATAGCAAGCTTTTCACTCAATCAAAAATAACCCACATTTAATACCAGGAGCACTGTAGTCTCTGAAATGTGTGCTTTTTTTTCTTCTGAGTCACAAGTAAAGAGCAGTCTTTAGGCACATCCTAAGGACACTCGTGTACATGAGCAAACAGTCCTGATTCTGACAGAACGGTGTTAGTTCAGCTGAGGGAACAGCCTGCTCTTGCAGAGCTCCCAGCAGGAGAAGGAAGGGATCATGGCAGGTCACCGTTTTCACACCTAGACAAGGACTTCTGGAGCAACTCAGATCTCAGTCACATTCCCTCCGTGCTTCCGATTCCTGGGTTCATTTCCCCAAAAATGCACTGCATGGCAGAGCTGGGAGCCTACAGGAATGCAGATCTGCCCTTGCTTGGGTCACTGGCAGACAGAGCAAATGAGGAGAGGAGGAAGGAAGAATTACCCTGGTGATCCCTCCTGTGATTCCCCAGCAGCTGCAGTCCTCAGATGACCCCGACAGGCAGAGACTGTGTGAGTTACACTGGATTACGGATCCCAGCTGCTCTTAATCCAGGGGCAGCCGTGAGTGACTTGGTCAATGGTGCAGCATTCATGCTTTCCTTGCACTTTTATCTCCCTGAGTCTCCCTGTCTCCCTGAGTTCCCTTTGCTTTTCTTTTACTCACACAGATCCCTACCATATCATTGCATGGCAATTATGTCACTGCTGTTAAACCTGAGACAGTACAATTATGTTTTTAAATTATGCAGGTGACTGGGATTGTCCAGGGAAACTCAGCACAGCAGGAGTTGGTGGGTGGGCCAGATGCTTCTGCATTTAAATGCTTGTGGAAACCAATAGCTCTTTCCTCTTCTCCTCCTTTTGAAGGTCACAGAACTGTAGAATGTTTTGGCTAGGAAGAGATCTTAACAATAATCTTGTTCCAACACCTGGTTATGGGCAGGAACACCACCCACTAGATCAGGTTGTTCAAAGTCCCATCCAGCCTGGCCTTCTAAGTCCTACCTATGTCTTTTGATACAAACTGGTAGAAAATGAAAATTATGGTGTCCCTACCATAATCAGCCTGTTCGGTCACTGGGGTAGTTGCAAATGACGGAGATTCTGTCTCAAAGAGCAGTACAACTACAGCAAAGAGAATTACATGATGGCAGCTGCAACCTCACCCCTTGTGCACAATGCATTCTCACTTCACTTGGGGGAAAAGGGATGCATTTCTCCTTCGAAGCTTTGAAGTCTTTATCTTTCATGTTAGATCTTCAAGGGAAAAATATTTATACCACCTTCATCACTTCTGTCCCTGTAGCTTCTTTTGTATATAGTTTTACTATACAGGGACACCTGGAACAGGCTTGATCACCTAGATATGCAGTTTTCACTCATTGCAGACCCGCACCATGGCTACAATGCATTCTCAGAGATGGCCTGTGAGAGCAGGTGACACTGGGAGGATCCAGAGACAAGACCTTCCCTCTACTGTCTCCCCATACCTGCCCCAAAGTAGCCCTCGTTGTGTCTTCCATGCATGGGAAACCATTCAGAGACTGGATCACAGACTCACACTTGTTTTTGAAGCATAAGTGTTCCAGGCTTGAGGCAGCTGAACTCACAACCTACACAGGGTTTTCTGCCTCGATAGAAAGTCTTGGGCTGCCTCTGGTGGATTCACCTCAAACTCTTCATGCTGGAGGGAGCTAAGGAAGGGAGTGGAGCCATTGTAACCAGCAGGATTTACTAGAAAGTGTGGACCTGGCCTCATCCTCCAGGAGGGACTGTTTTGGCTATTTTTATGACAATCCTGATAAAAATATGGGTTTGTGTTTGTTTATTTTGGCTTTATTTGTTTGGTTTTGTTTGGGGTTTTGTTTTGTTTTGGTTTTGGTTTTAAGTAGTTTGCTATTGGAACATCAAAGTGCCTATTACTCTGCTCTTAAAGAGTCCTTCTAAAAATCTATAGATTTATATAATATATAGCTGTACTTACTCCTGTTGTTATACTATATATCTTCCCAGAGCTCTATCTCTATTGCTGGTTTCATTGCCACAAAGTCGAATCTGCTCCATATAAAATGAGTGGAAAATATCCATTAAACCAGTTCATAATTAAATTATTTTCTAAAGTTATTGATAACAGTCTTTAAAAAGAAAATAATTCTGAATTCTGTGAGAGATTATCAGATCAAGGCATAAACACTATTGCTTAACTTGAATGCTTCAGTCTTGAGATCAGAAAATCATAAAATTGCCCAGGTTAGAAGGAACCTTTCAGACCAAGTCCAACCATCAACCTAACTCTGATGAGAACCCTCCCGAAACCATATCTCTAGGAACTATGTCTACCCATTTCTTAAATACCTCCAGGGATAGTGCCTCAATCACTTCCCTGGGCAGCATGTTGACAAGCCAAATGCTTCTTATTTATTCAAGGACCACTGTTATCATCCTGCTTGTCTCCTGAAGATGCTTTTGATATCTCACGCTCATCACCACATCACAAGTTTGCCGGAAAGAACAGGAAAGGCCAAGTTTTCAGAAATGAAAACTTTCCTTAAGAAAGGCCTAATACATACAACACATGTGACTTGGAATGCAGCTGTTTGGTGCAGCAATTGAGCATGTGCTTGTCTCTAGACCTTCACTGTGAACAGAGATGAGCAAAGTTACAGGCTTTTGCTGAGTCACAGTGTAATTTATCCAGTGTACACTTTGTTCCTTTCCTTATCTAAGCCATTCTGTGCCTTAATGACTGATCAAAATCTCTGTGTAATAAATTAGTTTATGTCACTGAAAGTGTAACATCACGGGTCACAAAGAATGACTGTCAGCATGGAGTTTAGTGTATTAGATTAGGGATAAGAATAGATCCATGCTCCAGCTGCGTGAAGCAAGCAAAGCTGAGACCAGAGAAATGGGGACCTGAAATGCCCCACTGTCAAATGAGAGGACAGGCCACCTCTTTGAAGAGCACGCGTGCCACCTGCCACAAAATCACAATGCTTATTAGGTCAGAAAACCTTGAGCTCACAAAAATAATTTCTTCCAGTGCATGCTAGAGCTGCCTTGTGTGCTGACACAATTTCCTTATCAGCAGTGGATAGGGAAAACCAAACAATTTTCTCTCCAAAGCTGGCAAAAAATCCTGTGGACCCACCTCCTTAAACTACCTGTAAGGACAGTCCACACTTAAATAAATTTGGGTATTAAATTACTTGATGTCAGAAACAGCAACTCCTCTTTAATACCCACAACACAGTGAAGATTCTGCTACTATGGTACATTCTGTTAAATAAAATCAATCCCTGCTTTGGTTAACACAGTGGATATTTAAAACTTATTATTCTTGATCTGCATTTGTGTGTTAGAGGAGTAGTAGCCAACTCCAGATGATGGGACAGATGGAGTTTTACGATAAGTAGAAAAACTGGGTTCTCGATAATAAGTCATATGTTGCACTTGCACGTTTTTCTACACAATTAAGATATTTCCTTTAACAATTAGGCAAACTGCAAGATAATTGGCACCACAGCTTTTTTCCTAAGCTGTAATAAAACTGCAGAGCTGAGGCTGTGGAACTTGCATATTCTTCCCAAAGGACTCTATCCAGAGAAACATTTAAGGAAGCACAGTGAGCTCATTGGGATATGCTGCAGCAGAAATGGCTCTTCTTTCTGGATTAGAAATAACTCAACAGAAAAGGTCACTCTAACTCAACTTTTCTCTCTCTGCACAATGGGCTGCTCAGGGTCAGTTTACTCAGCTTCCTTTACTCACTTCCAAAGAGCAAAAGTTTTTGATGATGTGAATTCTTTCTCTCTCCACCACTTCTTAGTGGCCATTACATAGACCTCAGTTCTCACGGTAGGCAGTGCTGGGCAGGAGAGAAGAGATAATTGGTCCTCAGAGAGCAGGAATCACCCCCTTCAGTATCTAGGACTGTGACCCATAACTTTGTTGAGCCACAGATCCAGATAAGGACTGAAACTGCTCAGAGTTCTGATGGTCTTTGGAAAAGGCACTGAAGGTGAGTTTGCAATCTCATCCAATGTAGGTCTGGCAGGCACTGTGCTAGCCCTAAAGTCAAACCACAGTCATTCTGTAAATCTCTACATTTTCTTTTCAAGGAAATAGTTTGTTTCCTTAGCAATGACAATGACCTGAAGATTCCACTTGCACTTGCAAAAAATAAGTTGAAAGGCAAAAAACCTATACAGAGAGAAAAGTTGACTAAAATAGTTTTCATCTCCTTTTGATCCATGCCAGCCCCTCCCTTGTGAGAATTTGCCAGAGCGTGTGGCAGTCCCAGGTCAGTCTGGGGGATCCTTTGCTCCATGTGTTGGTGCAGCTTCTGGTCCCTGAACAACAATCACTCCGTGCATAAATCCCCGTGGATGAAGGCTACAGTCCAACATGAGTATTCCTGATTACCCAAAGACAAATCCTCTCTGTCCCATGGCAAAGTAAACTTGGACTTATGATAGCCACAGGAGCAGAAAACTTTTCCTGGCAACCATTCTCACAATATGTCTCAGAAATCTTGCAAGTTTTGTGAATGTCCTGCTGCTGTTGAGTTGGGAACAGACAAGCAGAGGAAGTGAAGGGCTCTCAGCTTCTCAGAGGAGACCTTCATCATCACAAAGGTCTGCCTTCATCATCGTGAAGGTCTGAGCCCTCTGTTCTTTCCTGTAAGTCCTTAACTAAGCAACTGTGGAGCACAGGATTCTCTTACTCTTTCCATCACTTTCCACAAGTGTCTTCGGGCACATGACAGTAAAAAATGATAGGGAATGTTCCCCACAAATGCATCCACTGTAAAGGGGCCAATAAACTATGAAGGGAGAAAAGCCAGGGGGCCAAGGAGAGAAGCCAGCTCCTGCTACACCCACAGGTCCTTTCCTGAGGCATCCCACACATTTTGTGCCAGCCTTTTACTTTCTTTTTTTTTTTTTTTTCCCCAAGAACCTCGTAGCACAGCTCAGCCCTAAGGGCAATGCTCATACCTGTGCTTGAAAATAGTCTTAGCTAATAAACTATGCTCAGGCAAAGAATGAGGCACATCTTAGAATGTACATTTCTGTAAGGCTGAATACTGAATTTGAGGTAACCAGCTGCTTGATGTCACACAATCTCAGCAGACTGCAGTGGGAAAGTAGGAAAGCTTTGGAAAAAAGGATCTGTAATTTTTCTCACTTTTTTTTTTCCCTTCAGAATTTGCTGAAAGAATTCTCTCTTTGGAATCTCCTCATTTAAAAAATACAGGGTTTTGGTTTTTTAATTGTTGCAATTTTGCCATGAGGGCACAGATCCTATTCACCTGCTTTGGGTTACTGGGGTAGGTTATTTGTACTTCCCACCTTATCAAGCAGTTCTATGAGTCATTCTAGGGAATATCTGGTTTTCTATGGCCTTGACTGACTGCCTTATCTAACTGAATCATACTCAGACTTCCTGTCATCTCTGGATATGTCTATTTTGGCAAATGCAAAGACTATATTTACTTGTAGAAAAATGTAGGTCAGGGTAAAAACTGTTGGACATTGGACATTAGAAGCTGAGACATGGTAAGGACTTGTTGGTTTCTTTTCTTACCATTGTGCAGCTTTTTAAACACCTCCAAATATTCTGTCATAATTTTTAATTTATGTTTGGGATCTCACTATGAATTTGTTATTTATTTTCATCTATTTCTTGCAAAATTATGAACATCTGAGGAAGAGTGAGAACTAAAGAAGGTGGAACCTGGGATTAATGACAACTCCTGTTGGGAGTGTGTGAGATCTGTACATTGTTGCTGTAAAAATTATTGAGGAACATGCTGACTTTAAACTGAACCACAGAGGTATAAGCAGACACATAATAGACCACTATGGAAACACCTACCATAGGGAAACTCTCTTTAGCTCTAGTTCATGAGTGTTTATTTTATATGACTGACTTTGAGGTTTCTGTTCCTTGTTTAGGAACACCATTTCACTGCAGACATTTTCATGGTCTATATATTCTTTGAATTCCTTTTGAAATATGGCTGGTTATACTGGTTGCTGGTTCTGCATCATGCTAGGTTCCCAGTGTCTGCAGTAGTCTCTAATACTGGGTTCCCTGAGTTAATGATGAACTGTGACTCCCCTTTGTTTTTATCTATCCAGCCTGCTCTTGTCCCCACAGCCCCACCTCCCTGGCAGCACCTCGAAGTTTATGGCAAAGCCACGGGTAGGGTGAACTTTAACAGTGTCTCATGCCTTCCAAACAAGTTCTTAAGAAGTCATAAACCAGCAGGGAGATAACCTTCCCGTGGAGAGCAAAGGGAAGCTGAAGACCATTTAGTTTGCTCTGAGGCAGAACTTGCACGAAATAGGTGAGTGATGCAACGAAGAACTCAAACATTTCATTGCTCAGTATGATCCTGCCAATCAAGATCTATCAGAACCCTTCAAAGACAGCTCATACTAAGGACAAATCTGCATTAATTCCATAACACATAAATGTGCTAATTGTTCCCAAGTCTTTCCTTCGAAAATGGACCAAAGGATTTGAAACAAGAGAAAAACAACTCAGGAAACTGTCTTGTATCAAAAGCCTTTCTAGCTTTCAGCGGGGTTTGAGGGAAAATGGCATGCCCTTGCACCAAAAAGGTCCCTTCCAGTGAGTTGCCAGGGTTGCCTACTCCACCATAACTGACCTCAGTTGACCTTTGACTGTGAGACTCTGGCAGCCTCTGAAGAACAGATCATCTGGTCTTGTGATCTCCACTCTTTCAGTTTAAAGCCATTACCCCTCATCCTATCACTACACTTCTTCATAAACAGTCCTTCCCCATCTCTTCTATAGGACACCTTCTTGCACTGGTACTTGTACTGGTACTTCTTGCACTTTAAGGTACTACCAGAACCTTCTCTTCTTCAGGCTGAAGACAGGATGAATTCTTTCATCCTGTCTTCATGAGAGAGGTGCTTGCTCCAGCTCTCTGATCAGCTTCATAGCCCTCCTCTGCACCAGTTCCAAAAGGTCTGTGTGCTCCTTGCACTGAGGACTCCAGTGCTGGACACAGTAGTCCAGGTGGGATCTCACAGGAGTGGAATAGAGGAGTAGAATTATCTCCCTGGACCTCCTGGTCACACTTCTGATGCAACTCAGGATGCTTCAAGTTGGCTTTCTAGTGTTCACTGCTGTTTCATGTTGAGCTTCTCACCTGCCAGCAGTTTCACTGTTGCTGTTTACAGCAAGTCCTCCTGGAAAATGTGAGAAGTTTTTGGAGGATTTTCCTAGTTTCTCTTGGTTAATTGTTGAAAATGTGAAAATATGAGTTGTGATGATCTTTGTGTTTAGATCCCCAAAAGACAGAAATACACTGAGAACTGCAGGTAACAGTTGTTACATTTCTCTATATTAACTTTTATAATCCACTCCTTCCCACATAGTGAGCAGAACAGTGAGAAATAAGTGACATATGTCCTTTTGGTAAATCCATATAGAATGAGTGAATCCTTTAACTAGCCAAATGCTAGATTTGAAATTTGTTACTGGGACAGGGGTATTTCTAGGGTACCACATCACTTAGTTTGTACTATCATCCTTCAGCCAGCCCTGAGCATTTTTCTACCATGTAAATAAGGATATAGTGGATGAAAAAGGAATAAAGAAACATCAACTTTGCTGTAACACCAACAGGACAATAAAAAGTCAAGATCTTAGTTTATATTGTACTTCCCTGATGCATATTCAGTCATGCATATACAAACTAGGAAATCACCTTTGTGACTTCTCCTTGATGATGATAATATTGTAGCAATTGACTTTTCACCATTGTATAGTTATGAGAACAAAAATGGACATACTTTGAGAAGTGAGGTTATTGTTTGTTACAGCTCCACCAGAAATTCTTCTGGATATTTTCTACCTTAATTCACCTCTGGAGCCTAATTCTCTTTATTAGCAGTTATTAGCAGTTATGGTGCATATTGAAAAAAGCACATAGAGGAAGCAAAGTGATGTGAAATTAATGTGTATCATTCACACCAAATTCCTTGAAACCTACTATTTCTGTTTTCCTTTTTCATGAAATGGACAAGGGAGACTACTTTAAAAAAAATTACTCCTTGGCAACGGTGACCCAAGAGGTCTTCAAGTCTGCTTGGGAAGTAGTCTTGACAGTTTGATTATTTGTCATAATAACAGGTCTGAATCATTTAATCCATGGAGCATGTTTTGATTTGAGTTGAAAAATTTCATCTTCAATATTCTTGGGCACTGAACTAAAGTGAGAGGCTGGCAACTGCAAGTCACTCATTAGTATCCACACTGTGGTTTAATCCTTGTTAGAGGAGAATAACAAATGTAGAAGGGTTCAATTTTCCACTCACATGGGAAATGTGATCCAAGAGTGTATTTTTTAGTCTGTTCAGAAGCATGCAAAAATAATATTCATTAACGTTAGGGAAGATAGAGATCCTGCATGAGAAAAGAATACATTGATGATCATTGATTGTGACAGAAGACTTCAGGAGCTCTTTTTGAAGTCAGACAACAGGAATCTGTGCCCAGATTTGCCAGGCTTTAATCTGAGACAATTAAATTAGGGGATAATGAAGGAAGATAGTGCTGTCTTTACTCTTGGTTGAATTAATAATATCTGAATTGTGGGGAATGCTTACCTCTTTGGCTGGTTGCTACAGAACTTCTGTTCCATCAAACTCTGATTGCAAGCCTAGCTTTAAGGCCTTGAAACTGCTCATAGATCTTCTTCCCTGAGAGTCTGCTGTTATTCCTAGAGACTGCTGGGGGCATACTTTGTGAATGCTATGGGAATGCTTATTGAAGTAACTAATCTAAGGATGCATGGAAGACATGTAAGCACCAGTCATTGCTGAACAGGAAGGAAGAGGAATCTTGCAGACCATGAGATGCAGCAAGACATGGAGAGGGCAGCTTTCAGTAGTGAGGAGAGTTCTGGTAGTGGGATGGGAGCAGCACCATTTCCCCTCTGTCCATCCTTGTGCTTCCTTGCTCCTTTGACTGTCATGTTGCCACAAGCTGAGCTGCACTCCTGCCTAAGGGTACCCAGGGTCATCACCCGCACATCTACCACATGCCTGCCTCTCTCCCCCGGATGAACCAGGCTCATGTGACCTGTTATAAAACCATGTTATTGTCTGTCTTAAAAATGACATAGTTCAAAAATGCCCCAGAGCAGCTCAGAATTTTTTTCTTCTGGAGAACTGTTCAAATAAGATTTATAATACTCATATTTAAAAATCCTGCAGTTTAATAAAAGAAAGAAATTACTATTTTCTTCGGCTACAGCTGGATAACATACTGCCAGAGGGAAAAAAGTAATATTAATTTGGAGATTGCTAATATTTGTCCTTGGTTTTTTTTTTTACTTTGAAAGTTTCATCACACCCCATAGCCTCTCCTCTGTCCCTCAGGCAATATTTACTCGTCATTACAGTCAGTATTTAGAATGTATGGTGTCACAGTTAATATTTATATTAATGGCATGGTAAAAAATATACTGCCTTGTTCCCCATTTGATCAAGCCATCTATCTAAAATGGAACATGATCCTTAAAATTCCTGGAGAGAAAGAGATTTTGCCAATTGCCAAGCATTTTGTTTCTAAAAGCCCATTCTACTTTAGTTAAAAGGAAAAGCAGGCTTATTTTTGATATATTCTTGTAACTGTGAAAGAAACCCAGAGTGTTTCTCCCTGAATATAGAATGACAAGTTATGCAAACATGGAAAAGAAATAGTTGCATTACCTCAAGATGAATTGCTACCGAGGAGGAGGGAGACGCACACCATTGCAGCTTTTTAAGCTCCAAATTTGGAAATGCAATAAACTTTATTAAGCTTCCAGTGTATTTTATGTGTTTCACTCCAATTGTACCCTATCTATGCAGGAAACATCTGCTGTAACTCAGGTGCCTGAAAGTCAAACACCTATGTTTGACTCCCTTTATAATCAAGAGACAGAGGCAGGCACCTGCAGAGGGCTCTTCATCTCATCCTCGCGTTGGGGTCTAATGCAGGGTCAGACCAACTGCCCTGTGGGAACGACAGTGTCTTGCCACTGATTACCAGAAGAGCCCAGAGCCAATAGCTCTGTCTCAGATCTTTCACACATCCCAAGTTAAGCGTGATGACTTTGTGCTTAAACAGCAACATCACCCTGATACTGTTGATAGCAGAAAACTCAAGGTCATTTAGAGAGCAGAAGGTTTCAGGTTTATTCCTGCAAAAAAAGATGAGGTACATGACAAACACCAGATGTATGGAAGCATTGAGCATCCTGGTCTAATGGGCGTGTCCCTGCCCATGGCAGGGGCGTTGGAACTAGATGATCTTTAAGGTCCCTTCCAACGCAAACCATTTCATGATTCTATTGTCTGATAATTGCCTGTGTCTCTGTGTGTCTTCAGAGGATCTAATGGATGCCAAACTTCTTAAGGTCTGACTAGAATCAGCAACACAGACCCTATATGAAGTTGCTACAGATTTGCTCTGAGAAGCAAAGCAAAATTACTCAGTTCACTACGCTAATTGGTTAAGGCTATCTGTCAATGTACGCTGCCTGCCTTTTTGTTTTCAGCCCAGTTTCAGCAAGAAGCCAAGACAAAAAGGAGGCAGAGATTTAGAGTTAGCTGAAGAAACAGTTGTCATGGTGCAGGCAGACATTTCAAGTGTGCACATTTGAATCATGTAACAGTTCTGAATTTGTTGGGCTTCACACCTTAGCTGTATGTGATATGTTCTAGTGCTTCCACTGACATTTGCCTTGTGCCCTAACAGAAAAGAAGAACAATTGTCTCTGGTAACATGAAAGATAAATATTTTCAACAGTTTTTCCCCACCTAATTTAATGTAACTATTCAATTATTCAACAAGTTGTTCCATTTTCAGACCTGCAGTATTTTTCTATTCTGGACTCGGCTGCCAGCCTTGGTGTTTTTGTCTGTTTCCTGGCTGCTTGATAGGAGTAGTCAGCCACCTGAATCCCACCTCAAGAAAAGCCTTTGCTATTCTCTTCTCAGCTGAGAGACTTTGTATATCCTTGTCACCCTTCCCCAGCTCTGGCACAGCTTAGTGAGACAATCAAACCTTGCATTGCATCACTGTCATCCCAGCCCAACACAGAGAAACCTGACTGTGTCCCACCAAGATTAACTACTATTCACTTTTGATCTCAGGCAAGAGCCTGGAGTGAGCTGCATGCAATTGTCTGGTTCAGAGGGTTGTGTTGTGTGCTCCTTGTAGAGCACTATAAGATATAAAGGGGAGAGAAATGCCTAAGGGACAGCTGGGGAGGGGGAACCTCTACTGAAATTAAGTTTTTAACTAGCCAGCTAGATGTGGGAGGCTATTATCATCCAATGGAGAGGCATTTACTTATGTATGAAGGGGAAAAGATCCTCTTTATTTACTCAAGGTGGTGGCCACAATGCTTTCTAGTAAAGGAAGGAACACTGGGAACTTCAAGGCAACATGTGAAACCTGTCTGGACCCCTGGAAGACCTCAAAAAGAAGTCTGAAAACAAAAGTTAATGTGACTGTGAAAGAGAAGAGAGCTGATCATGAAGGAGAGGTGATCTGAGGTGAAAATGGGCAAGGCAGGTGCTTGAAGGTAGTCTCTGGTTGGGTGCCTCAGAGAAACTCTGTCCCTCGAGACAGCTCTGTCCCCATCTCTGCTTCATTCAGCACACATTTAACCCACCTGAGAACTGGTGTACAGGACATCACCTCCTGCTCCTCTGCTGGATGGTATACTGGTGGTTAAGGGACATCCACCCAATATAGGTACATACCTTCCAATTTCATCCATCTATATACCTCTGTAACTGTGTTGCCAGTATCTGATGCTATGAATAAACAGCTTTGAGCTTACAATGTTTTGAGTTAGGAGCTATTTCAGGTAACTGGATAACAACAAGTCATTCTTTCCCCAAGGATATAGTGAATCTGTGATGGTTTAGATGACAGGTCACTCCTGCTATCTTTTTCTCTGCCATCTCAAATGATGAATGTCCGTGTGGGGTATCGGTTCAAACTGCGTCGATGAACCATGTTGTAATCAATATGATGTCCCAGGATGGAATTTCAGTCTTCCTCTTTTGACTTTTTTATAAACTAAGGATATTAGAAGCACACACCTGTACAGAAAGGGTATCAGTGAGATTCCACATCAAGCAACCAAAAGTTAGTACCAGAACTAAGGTACCCCATGCAAACTTAATTTGGACTCTTTGTAAGTATGTGTGGGAATAAAGTTTTTAGTTATACCATCAGTTACTGTTCTTTTTCCTTGTCTCTGCTTCTTACAGCAGACATTTAACTCACTTCAGTGATTGTGTACAGAACATCACCTCCTCCTCCTCTGCTGAAAGGTATACAGTGAAGAAGGCAGTCAGTGAGACATCCACATACTGCCTGGGACAGGGATTCAGTCTCTGCCTCCTGACAGCCAGAGGAGTCAAACAAGTCCCCTCTGGGTGCTCACTGGGTCCCTGACATGGACTTTGAGGTCTCATCTGTACTGAGCACCAAAGTCATAGCGCTGTGTTGAAGACACTGAGCTCCACTTCAATTCGTTGCCAACTTTTGCCTTTTGTGTGTGTTTGCTGATATGTCCCGTGTCTGTGGTCACTTCACTGGGATACTGTGCGTATGTATCAACTTGCTCCTGCTAGAGATACCGTATGAAGATCATCACAGAGTATCACAAATAAATAGGCACTCCAGACCTCAAAATGGAGTTTGAGAAAATGCGAGTGAATAAGAAAGGAAGCTACCCACAAAGCAAGGAGAAAAGAAGGGTTCAGAATATCTTCTGTTTAACTGCAAAAAGGGTGCTCATGTACCTTGTGATCTACAGGGGAAAAAGTCAGGAAAGATACATGAACATTTGTATCCTTATATCATATTTGGCACAGCTCAATGACTTTTAGTACACAACTTTGTCATGCCACTTTAAGGGAGAAATACTGTCTGGGCAGGCATTATCTGTTTATTGAGTAGTTGATTTTGCAAAGCCAGAAGTGGCAGTATAACTAATTTTACAGATTGTGTAAAAAGTGCATTTCTGTGCATGTTATCTATATATACATATACAAAGTATGTACACTGCACATGGATATATACAATACATACACACATGTACGTTTATGTACAGTTTTGAATGCCAAATTCTATGTCATCTATGTCATCTGCCAGATCATTGACACCCAGTACTGACCAAAGAGAAAAATCCTTTCAAATCTCTCTGTTGCATAAGAACACAAACAGTGTATTTTTTTGCTTATAACTGGTAGAAATACACCAAAAAGAGGCCTTTCAGGATCTCTTAGTACCACTCAGATGAATTATTAGGCATACAAAACACACTTTATTATTGATTCTGGGACAGTTGTCTGCAAACTTAAGACCAGATTCTCAGTGGATGTACTTCAGCATAGTCACCATGGAGAAACAGCTTGTGAATTTATCATAGGTATAATAGGACAATTTAGGTTGGAAGTAATGTCAGGAGGTCTCCAGTCCAATCTCCTGCTCAGAGTCAGCACCGAGGTCAGACCAGCAAGAAGACAGCACAGCCTCATGGAGCAAGCAGCTTACTGTCTGGCTGTCCTCACAGGCAAAATCTTCTCTTTATATCCAGTCAGAACCTCTCTTTTTTCAACTTATACCAGTTGTTTTTTACACTTCTGCCATTTGATGATTTGAAGAGCCTGGATGCATTTTCTTGATGGCCTCTCCTGGATGCTGGCAGGCTGTTAGGTAACCTTGAAGATGTCATCTCCTGCATGTCTACCTCCCTTCTTCTTCTCCTGTTCCATACATCGTGCACAGTATTGCATCTCCTCCTACTTCACCCTGTCCAGGTAAGGAAAAGCACCTTGTCACTCCAGGACAGGCTGAACCTCCCTCCCCCAGCCATATCCCACCAGGGTCAGGGGGTTTGAAAAAGTTGCATCCAGTGGTTCCTAGACTGTGATTACAATTCTGTAGAGGCATTAAAAAATTGGGGGGGGTTATAATGTCTTTGTCTTCCCTTCATTTGAGATTGAGAGAAGCTGGACTGCATTATCTCTCATCCTCAGCTCGGTGCATTGTGCTGTGGTATCATTTTTCAAACAAAGCCCAAAGACTCACTCTATCTGGGTGATGTTGATTTCTTGCCTTATCCACTCCCATCTGCCTCCTCCCTGAAACGAGATGAAAACATCAGTATCTGTTTTGGGCTCCCAAGGTATGACACAACGTCAATGGAATTTGTTTTTAATCTGGGTGACTAACAGTTATCTGACAATTCGAGTAATATTTCTCCACATCCATCCGTCAAACCCCAGAGAACTTGCAGGGGGAGAAGGCATCAGATTTATCATCCAGGAAAGCCCATTAACACCCTGGGACTTCGGCTTCAGCTCCACGCGATGCGCCTTTCCCCCAGCCTGTCCTGCTCTGCCCTTTTCATTTTTTATTTATGTAAAATTATAACTCTTGCCTTTGAAAGTCATCCCCTTTTTATTTCTCAGGCTGTTTCCTGCAGTGAGTCAGGTCAGGCGAACTATTATTAGGACCATGTTTATTTATAACGGGCAGTTTAGCATTAAGCAACGCGTTGTGACAGGCCGCGCATTTCTGGAGGACGATGGCAGGCTCAGGGTGCCCGAGCAGCCACGGTGCCCAAGGCAGAGGGCTCCTGCCACCCCAGCCAGCCTGAGGACAAGCTCTGCAGCCAGCCTCCATGAAATGAAATGTTGGGAGAGAAATGAGGTCACAATGGAATCGGTGCCAGTGCTGGGGGATGCGGGCAATCAGTTGCTGCCTGGTTGTGTCATCCCTGTCCCACCAAGTCATGGTGGGGGGCACCTTGCAGGTGGGATTTATAAGGGTGAGAACCAGAAATCAGGGCTCATTGCCACAGGCTTTTCCAAGTTACCTGTTTTTTTCACCTTCTCTACTCTTCACCTGAAGCAGGTGGTTTATTGCCACTGCACTGAAGCAACCAGTTCTACCTTGCTCTGCAGAGTTTTCCACCTCTATGGAAGAACTTCTGATATAATGAAGTTATTTCCTCATTTTTATTCTAGTCCATCTTCACTAGCAATCTCACAGGACCCATAAAAGGGCATGTTGAATACTGAATAGGGCAGAGGAGAGGGGAGTATTCTTCTAGTGATACCAAAACCCAAGGAGAAAAGAGCACTGAAGACAACGAAGTTCCTTCCTACCAATGGAATGTTAAAAGGACAGCAACTGTGTACTGGCATAGTCTTTGTAACCCACCTTGGCTCTTCTGCAAAGAAGCAGCTGCTTCTTTTTTTGCTGCCTTCCCTCCAGCCCCATGCTGTGATAAGAAGTTTGTGCCAACAGAGTAACTCCTGGCAGAGTTGTGTCAGGTTCAGGCACGTTATTTCCCCTCCTCTCCCACCATCCTGAGTGTCTACCCTCAGATGGGGTGGAAAGGCAACTCATTTTGCTATGTGAACCCTGCTGCTGGAGGTCCAGACAGGTGTAGGGCGGCTGAATGTCTCCTTAGGAAGGATTTCAGACACCCCCATGCCAGTGCGGGTAGGATGCAGATGCTGGAGCCCTGACCCACAGCTACTCACTTGCCAAAGGCAGCCTTACATGGTGGGCTTGCAGCTGTGGAGGTTTTCACCTTTTCTCTACCTGACTCTAGTAGCTCCTTTATCTCCCTGTGGATGTGAGCAGCAGAAAAGACTGTAGTGTTGGTGACCAGTAAAGGGTTAATTTCCCACTTTCTTCCTTCAGCTGCTAGATCTCTATCTGCACTTTTCTTCTTACCTATTGGCTTGCATTTGGTTGACTTCTGTTCATATTTTGTAGGAAGTGATAAGGGAGTTACTTGAATGTTTATCATTCAGCAAACCCAAAATGACATCTGTGCTCTTGCATCCATCCTTCTAAGTGAGAAGCTGTGACCATGGCTGTCAGGAGATCCATGTCCAAACCAGCTACCACAGAACTAAATCCGTCAGCCCTTATTCAGTTCCTAGCTTGACAAAATCCCAATGAAGATAAGGAGAGTTTTAACTGATTTGGGATATAATGAGCATGGCCATGGTTTCTGAAATCTGTTTTCCTGAATTTGCTCAAGAGTATGCAGCAGAGGTGTTTCTGACATTTGGCAACATTAATATTTAAGCCTTCCTGTGTTATATCTTTTTTCTGAAGGAATTAGAAATTAGCATGTCACAATCGTAATACAGCAGCTGAAAATAGAGGGCCAGATTGTGCCCTCAATCCACGCGCCCAATTCCCACGGATGTCATCAGAAATTGCGTGCATGTGCCTCTGAGGGGACAATTTGGCCTCGTGCACCCCTTCTCTCTCTCTGCAGCGTGCATGTCACGCTCGCTGCAACTAACAAAACTTGTGTGCACCAAGGGAGGAGTGCGTGTGCTTAAATTATTTAGTACCCCGATAACCCGCGGTGCTTTTCCTTCCCTTTTCATAACAATTGAAGCTGTAATTCTTCCTACTGCTGTAATTCTTCCTATTGCTAAAGCTCATGCCTTTCCAGGCGAGTCCTGCATACCTCTATTAACAGAAGAGGAATGCATTGCCTACGAGGCATATCTCCAGCAGACAAGCATCTTGCAGTCAGTGCCAATGGGCTTGACCTGGTTCTGGGAGGGAGTGATGGAGGTGTTGCTGGGATTGCCCTGGGGCAGGGAGATGGGTTTGGTGACCTCTCGTTGTTCTGTGTGTAATAAATCATTGCATCTTCTCTGCCCTTGAGCTGAGACCAGATGGACTTGTCATGTTATCCTAATCATAGAATCATAGAATAGTTTGGGTTGGAAGGGACCTTAAAGATCATCGAGTTCCAACCCCCCCTGCAATAAATTGGGACACCTCCCACTACATCAGGCTGCTCAGTGCCCTGTCCAGCCCGGTCTTGAACACCTCCAGAGAGGGGGCATCCACAACCTCCCTGGGCAACCTGTTCCAGTGCTTCACCACCCTCACTGTAAAGAATTTCTTTCTTATGTCAAGTCTAAATCTACCACCTTCCAATTTACATCCATTGTTTCTAGTCCTCCCATCAGATATCTTATTAAAAAATTCTTCCCCTGCC